>JASDQU010099786.1:343702-373762 GCA_032191745.1 Picea mariana | reverse complement strand
ACCTGGAACTAACACATGAGGTTTCTCCTAGAGGAGGTGTTAGTTGTATCAAGCAAAGCATTTACCTCTATATGCTCACATGCTATCAAGTATAATACTTTACAAAGACTGCTATCTCAACTATAGTCATCAACTTGTCATGTGTACCTTTGAATCTTATCAACTTGATTTAATCAAACCAGGAGCCTTGTCTTCAGGAATGAGTGCTTGCTTTTCTTCCAAGTCTCCTTCACTCAAGATGACGAGTGCTTTCTTCAACCTGTCTGTTGTACTAAGACAATACGATATCTTGACAGAAGGTTGGGTTAGAGGATAAGCTCCATGATCTCAACTTTTAATCCATCTAATACCTTGACTCAGAAAAAGTCATAGCTACAACATGCAACACTCATCAAAATAATAATGCATATCAGAATAATCACACCTGGGTTGCTTCATTCCTTTGAATGTGTTGGATCTATGGCAAGAGATCTCTTCTCCTGCAAATACTCTTTAGGGTTTAACCATTAAACATATGTGAGTACATACCTCTGATAGCATTTGCAAGTAGTGGCTCCATCTGGTAGCAGCGGTAATCATTACCAACTCTTAAGAAAACTTCAAGGGTGATTGCAACTAGTTCTACGGTTGCAACTGCAACTGATGCTACAACTGGTTCTGAAACTGCAACTGCAACTTAGGGTTTTATGAGGAAACCCTAATTTTTCAAACTTCAAATTTTGAAATTCTGATCCAGGGAATAGATGCACTGAGCTGAGGTGAGTATGCTGGTGTAGTCAGAATTTCGAAAATCCAACTTTTACCCCCTCAAACTTGATCTATGGATTTCTGGACTGGTGCTTCTGGTTCTTTGGTACTTCTGGTACTCTATGAAACTAGGGTTTCACTTTCCGAGAGATCTAGCCACTGAAAAGGTGCGCTGAAGGTGCCAAAATGATCCTTGGGGGAGGGCGCACTTTTCTAGGTGGTTTTAGGGCTGAAATACCTTTCCAACAAAAAGCCCTAATTTTCATGTACGGCAACAGTGACGTTTTTCACTTTTCTCTCGTGAAAGATGCTCTCTTCAGCTTGGCTCTGATACCATGTTAATGTTTAAGCCATTATTATAGTTCTTTGCATTTCAATAGATAACAATAGCATAATACAAGATCACTGAGAAATACACAATCACAAGAGACACACCATTTATCCTGGGAAACCCTCTAGGGGAAGAAAACCCAGCAAAACTTCCTTATTATAGATAGCCAATACAATGCCAAGAGATAACTCAAACTAAAACAGAAGTTCCTCTCCCAAAGATGTGTCGCTCTCTCGTTCTTCTGCAATTCCGAAACTTGTCTCTCAAAATGAGCAAGTGAGTTGTGTCTAAGTGAGGCGCTAGCCTCCTTATTTATATTAGACTGGCACGTGTGAAGTGTCTCTTCACTGGCAGGGCCGACTTCTCCAACTAGGTGGTTATAACCACCTTAATTACATTCTGGGGCCTCTTTAATATCTGTTGGGGCCGACTTCTTATTCTGCCTATTATAATTATTATTTGACCAATCCACAAAAGGGGATTTGGTCCTATTACAATAGCCGACATGATCAATCCACAATGGGGATTGATCCAATGAATAATATATCAAATAATAATAAGAATACTCTTTGCAGTTACATTATTTCAACACCTTGCACTTGAGGCAAGGAGAACAAATACAAATCAAGAAGTAAAAAGAGACTAGTTTGCTCTAGCTCTCACGTCTCTAACACAAGCATGTAATTATGCGAGTGAAAAACAATGAATAATCTCAAAGGACTCTCTCCTCCTATCATTATATGAAAGGTGTGGAAGGCCAACAATAACAAGTGGACATAATCCACTACAAGCAACCTAACTAAACAATAAATAGGCCCACATGTGAAGTGCTCCAACTCTAAGTGACACGTGTCCAACTCCAAGGCATGCACGTCCAACAAGCAAGGTTCCAAGGCTAAGCGCTCCTCAAGAAAGGTCCAACACTCCTCCTCCAAAGGCCTCCAATGCTCCAACGCTCCCTCCTAAACCACGTGTACCTCCGAGTCCACCCCACCTACATGATCACTCCTCAGCAAGAACATTCTCAAGTCAAGTACAAGCCTCCATGCAAGCAACCAAGTGTCCCCATGCTCCTCCTCCATGGTGATTCCTCCCAAGCAAACAAGCAACCTCTACATGTGCGCATCAAGAAGAATGTCATCTGGATATCTAGGTCTCCAACGCTCCAAGAAAGTGTGCCACATAAGCATCAAGTCAAGGCATGGCAATCCATGAACAACCTATCTCCAATGTGCAAGTCCATCATGATACAACCAAAGGTAATCAACACACCATGCACCCCACATCACATAATTTTTTAAGACCTATGTATAATATTCTAGGTGACTATTTCAGTTTGAAAAATCATACATATAGATATGTAGGCGAATTTTCAATAAAAAAACATATAATTTAATATTAAAACTTGTAATTTTTTGGCAAATATTATCAATTTAATCACATTTATGTAAACAATAGGCAAATTTTTAACCAAATTGGCAAATATTGTTTTTAGAAAATGGTTAGTAAATAGCCAATTGTTGAAATTCTGCCCCTAAAAAATACCTTTTGAAGCAGCCCCAAGAACGGTGTAAACATTGTCGAAGTAACCCTAAAAGCTAACAAAATATTCATTGGATTCTTCTTAAACTCTATATTTGCAAACAAGTATTTATCTAGAATTGCACTTTACCTGGAAATAAAAAAAATAGTTCCTATTTAAAGGGAAAAGAAAGATGTCTAGGATGTGCGGTTAATTCTCGATCACAAGTAATAATTTTTCAATTCTTTATATGCTCCATTCTCAAAAAATATATTACTCAACTAAAGAGGAGAACAAAATTTAAAAAAAATACCTGGGAGCGAAGAACTTCCTTGTATGTTCCAATTTCGCGTAGAGCAATGGTGTACTTAGTCATCACGGGACCTATTACAAACACAATTAAACAATTGTCAAGAACACATCTGCAACTAGTATGTAGGAAACAGCAGCAGAATTTTGAATATGTAACCAACTATTGCTATTATTTTTAAAGCTCAATAATGCAATTTAGTTTACTTCCATAAAGATAAATGCTAGTTAATTTGAACTGCCAACCGTTAAATTCTCTCAATTGCAACCAATGCCAAGTCAAACTAAGCTTAAAAATGCATCCTCAATAACCATGATCACAAACCTGAAATTACATCTATACTGATAAAAGCCTGAGTATCAAAACATGTGCCACACTGCCACAACACCACTAGTAAGGAATGCCTACATAACAACAAACGAAAGCCTAACCTGCACTGGCAATGATACACTTAGAAACTCAATACAAATGTAACATGTATTAAATGTTATGTTCATAATAATGTGTTTTCATCTCCTTTACACATCATAATCTTTGTTATTAGTAACATTCCCCATTGGAACTTGCCTACTTTCTTTTCTAGTTAATTCTCTTACTGGCACTTTCCATTCTTCTATTTAACACTCTTCTTCATAACAAGTTTTTCTTCTCCACATCTCATTACAAGGGAATGCATGTGGCACCTACCACTACCTACCCCCATCTATATAAATTTCATTGAAAGTGTTAGATTTGGTAGCTCGGAGGTACTTCTGCATTGGCGGCACCCAACATGCAGAAGTGACCGAGCACATTTCTCCCTAGTGACTTTATTTTTATAAAGTGACTTTATAAAGTGTTCTTATAAAGTCAAGTTGAGCCTTTTAATTTTTTAATGTGTAAAAGTGACTTTATGAGGGTGTGGGTCACTTGAGTGACTTAAGTGATCTCAATGGACGATTAAGTCATAATCGTTGATCTCATGAGGGCAAGATTTTATTTTGACCGTCAATCTCATTGGAAGACCAAGGGTTAAGGCAGTTACACATTGAACATGCATAAAGAGCGCACTAGAGGAGGAGAGGGCGCACTTTTTGAGGAGAAGAGAGAGGGAAGGTGAAGAGTCATGCATTCCAAGAGATATTGAGCTTGGAGGAAAGAGGGCAGCAGCAAGGACAATAGGCACGCATCCCTAGGAGAGGATTGGCACACATCCCAAGGTAGATTTCAGCATTTATATCAGTCCATACAGTACAAATTTGGGAAGGCCATACAGCATTTAATGTTGGTCGTATGGCAAGAGGGAGGAACACAAATCGAGGTAGCCATTTAGGAGCAGTTTGGCACAATTTCATAGGCACCTTTTTGAGAGAAATCAGTACAACAAATGTCTGTACTGAACAGCAATTCTCAGGCACAATTTTTGAGGCAGATTTGCAGTTGGCGCAGACTGTACTGGGCCATACAAGCCATACAACAGAGGCATGTTTTTCAAGGCAACTTTTGGCACTGTTTTCAAAAAGAATATTGTGCAAGGAGAATGAGATAAGTTATGTGTATTTAATGTTGATATTAGTGTTGTTGTAAACTCAGAAACATTTCCTAGAGCTCAATAATAAAATCTCCTTGAATTGGTTTTCCCCTTGTGGGTTTTTCCAAGGGCATTGCCTAGAATTTCTAGTGTTCTATGGTGTGATTTCTCTGTTGTTCATTGATTTTCCTCAACTGGTTTTATTATCAAATTGCTTAGTTAATGTATTTATGTTCATAAATTGTTGTAGAATGCTTGTCCTCTTCCTGCATTACAGTCTTAGATTTTATTGGAGGTTGAAATCAGATTTAACTAAGTGTTTGAGCTCTAGACGTTTATGAAGTGAAGGAAGCAAAGGCTTAGAGAATCATTTCGGACGGAGTCAGAGACCACCTTATTCCACATTTGGTTGAGAAGCAGACAGCCAAGGACATGTGGGATGCACAGAAGAATTTGTACGAGGCAAAGAATGAGAACCGGAAAATGGCTCTCTGGAACAAGCTCCACGGTACTAGGATGGCCAAGGGAGAAAGTGTGGCCTCCTACCTCACCAAAGTTGCACACGTGAAGGATGAGTTGGTTGTTATCGGAGAAGTTATTCCAAACTCAGATTTGGTGCGTATAGCCCTCAAGGGCTTCACCAAGGAGTGGGAGGTTTTCATGAAGCGCATGGTGGGGAGAGAGAAGCTCCCTGACTGAAGCAAATTGTAGGATGACTTTACACAGAAGGAGATCTGGTAGGGGTCTCAGGAGAAGGCGGTGGATGGTTCAGACAAGCAAAATGTTTCTCTTATGGGAAAGAGCAAGAACAAGAAGAAAGACATGAGCAAAGTGAAATGCTTTGCATGTCACAAGACTAGCCACTATGCTAATCAGTGCTCGAACAAGAAGAAGAAGAAGCAGGAACCAAAGATGTCAGCATCAACGGTGATTGTTGAGTTTGTAGAGAAATATGAGAGGGAATTTTCTCTAATGTATGGTCTTATGGGCAGTGGTTGTCCAGTGTTCAAGGGCATTGAAGTGCGGTTTGTGGACAGTGGAGCTTCTCAGCATATGATGGGATGAGGTCTGTTCCCCTTAGTCTTTCAAAAATAGACTTAGATTGCTTTGTGGACAGTGGAGCCGGCTCACAGCTTGCAGTGAAGGGGTTTGGAAGTGTTAGATTCCAACTAGAGTTGGGAGGTTTTATGGAGGTAGCCAAGGTATTGTTTATTCCAGAGATGACAGTTAGCTTGCTTTTAGTGTCAGCTTTGGAGGTTGATGGATTTGAAGTTGCTTTCTACTGTGGACAAGGATTGTTATATCCAGAGGGAGCTACTCCAGACACAACAGTATTTCTTGGTGTCAGGCATGAGAGATTGTACAGGTTGTTGGGACAACCTGTGATTGGGTCTAGTGGATTTTTGGATTCAAAGTCTGTGTTGGAGAGTAGGCAAGTTGCACGAGAGAGAGAGTTGATACTGGGGACTCAGTCCCCTTCCAGTACTCTCAGAGGATTCAGCAGGCATGAGTTGACACAGATGGATGCTCAAGAGAGTGTGGAGTCTCGTGGGAGCATGTCTTTAGTTCATAGATCAACGGAGGTAACAGCAGATGCTCCCAGTGCAGTGGGAGCGAAGGTCTCTAGTTCAGAGGGAGCAGCTACAGCAACAAATGGGATGATGGAGTTGGAGATAGATTCTGGTGGAGGTACCAAAAGTACCTCCCTCACTAAGAGGGAGTGTTAGATTTGGTAGCTCGGAGGTACTTCTACATTGGCGGTGCTCAGAATGCGGAAGTGACCGAGCACATTTCTCCCTAGTGACTTTATTTTTATAAAGTCAAGTTGAGCCTTTTAATTTTTTAAGTGTAAAAGTGACTTTATGAGGGTGTGGGTCACGTAAGTGACTTAAGTGATCTCAACAAACGATTAAGTCACGACTGTGGTGAAGATTTTTTGAGGTCCTAACATGCTACCAACTAGGTCTATCTTTGACCTCAAGTTGGCTCTAAGTTTCAACTGTCAAACAAGTCTTTGTTGTTGTTTTATAACAGCAAATTGTTCAAGAACTTTTTTGCTATTTTGTTAAGGTTACATAAGCTTTTAAGGTGCTCTAGCATGTAGTTTTACTAGCCAAAAGGTTAGTACATACATGCCTTAAATATGTAACACACCCCTAGATCTTTACAACTGAAATAATGTTGTTCTAAACTCTAGCATACATGAAAATAGAACACAAAATTTTTTGGTCAACACGACCCTAGATAAAACCCCCCAGGGAAAAACCAGTTTGGAATATAAGTCTATATATGTGATGTAAAGAATGTGAGATACAACAAGTACATGTAACAAATGAACCCGATATAATGGCAACCCCTCTCAAGCTGCTATACAAGTCCCAGAAGGTAAATGCACCCAAGCATGGTGCACCCTTCTCCTTTGTTGCTCAATCCCATTGAAAGCTTGCGCCATTGCTCCTTGAAGACTTGTAGAAGAAACCCTTACACACAAGTCTGACCTTGTGTGTTACCCCTCCAACAAATCTCTCCTCAAGGCAATCTGACAAGTGCAAGACCTCCCTGCTAGGTGTGCGCCCTCCTCCAAGATAGCATCAACACAACAAAATAATGGAAGCCAAAGCCTCCTAGAGCCCTCCATGGAAGGAGGCGCCCTTGAAACCCTCATCCATTACTTCCAATCCCATCTCCATTGCTCTCCTCTTCCTCTACAAATGAACAAAAGATAGAATGAGCCTCACTTGGCCCTATGCGCCCCTCTTCATCCTCCATAAGGAAACCTAAGAGAAGGATGGCTAAGATCTCTCCATCCATTCTCTAATCAAAGGTTGAGATCATCCCACAATAATCTCACTCAAAAACCCACTTTGGGTTAAGTTCCCTAAGTTCACTTTATGTCCCCTCATTCACCCACAAAGTGAATAATTAGTCACTTTTGCCTAAGTGACAAAAATTCAACGTTTTTTGACTTAAGTGAAGTCAAAGTTGAATTAGACATAAAGTACAACGTACATAGTACCAAAGTATTTCCCACTTGTGGTTAGAGACTCAAAACCACAAGGGGACCACTCCCCAAGGTACGCAAATCTCAGCACGTTGATCTCATGAGGGCAAGATTTGATATTGACCATCAATCTCATTGGAAGACCAAGAGTTAGGGCAGTTACACACTGAACATGCATAAAGGGCGCACTAGAGGAGGAGAGGGCACACTTTTTGAGAAGAGAAATGGAAGGTGAAGAGTCATGCATTCCAAGAAAGATTGAGCTTGGAGGAAAGAGGGCAGAAGCAAGGAGGATGGGCACACATCCCTAGGAGAGGATTGGCATGCATCCCAAGGTAGATTTCAGCATTTATATCAGTCCGTACAGTACAGATTTGGGAAGGTCGTACAGCATTTAATACTGGCCGTACAACAAGAGGGAGGAACAGAAATCGAGGAAGCCATTCATGAGCAGTTTGGCACAATTTCCTAGGCACCTTGCTGAAAGAAATGCATACAGCAGATGTCTGTACAGAACAGCAGTTCTCAGGCACGATTTTCGAGACAGATTTGGAGATGATGCTGACTGTACTGGGCCGTACAGGCCATACAGTAGAGGTGCATTTTTCAAGACAGCTTTTGGCACTGTTTTCGAGAAGAATATTGTGCAAGGAGAGTGAGATAAGTTCTGTGTATTTAATGCTGATATTAATGCTGCTGTAAACTCAGAAATATTTCCTAGAGCTCAATAATAAAATCTCCTTGAACTGGTTTTTCCCTTGTGGGTTTTTCCAGGGGCATTGCCCAGAATTTCTAGTGTTCTATGGTGTGATTTGTCTGCTGTTCATTGATATTCCACTGCTGGTTTTATTATCAGATTGCTTAGTTAATGTTTCTGCTCATAAACTGCTGTAGAATGCTTGTCCTCTTCCTGCATTACACTCTTAGATTTATTGGAGCTTGAAATCAGATTTAACCGAGTGTTTGAGCTCAGATTTTTACAGAAAGCAATTGGAGGCATTTTGAATATTGTGAACATATCATTGGAGGTTGCCCGCTCAAAGTGGGATTGTATTGGAAGGTTGCCCCCCCAAAGTAAAATATAAATAAAGATTTAAATTCTTTAGTTCCATTAATTTCCTATGAGTATTCATTGCATGCTGTATCCTGGCAAGTGGTATCAGGAGCAGTGTTTGGTGCAAATCTCTGCTACAAGATATTTTAAGATAGAACAGGGACTTTTGCAGAGAAATTTCTTTTCTTCTAGGATCCATAATGTACAACCTTGGAAATTGTGCAAAATAACAGTGCTTTGATCACCCTGAGAATTCAGCAGCAGGTAGACCTCATCATTTGGATAAGCTTTTTCTTCTGAAGCAGGTCCAAAATCAGTCATCCTATAAAAATTTTGACAACCTTGGAATCTCTGTAGAAATAAAATTACTCCATACAGCATAAAATTTCACCAGAAGAGAGATCTAGGCATTTGAATCAATTTTTCCTTCTTCAGCAGGTCTGAATGCATTCGTCTTATGGCACTTTTTGGCAACCTGCATATCCATCCCAAAACAAAATGGTTCTCCAATTATTTTCCAGCATTTTGCTCTTCTGTTCCAAGACATGAATCCCCACACATCGTGAGTTATGATCCTTATTTTATTATTATGATAAAAAGAAAAGGAATTCTGCACACTTACTTTTTGCTGCTATCACAACCCCTAAAACCTAGATTCCAAGAGAGTCTGACAGATATTTGTAAAATCACGGCAACAAGCATCGATGATCTGAAGGAACTCATTATGCAAATCAAGCACACTCATCCTACAGTTGAATCACAGGTTCAAGAGGAATCTGTCCAATCCCTAGGCAAATTTGTGGAAGACACTTTTCTGCTTCAAGGGAATTTTCTTCCAAACAAAGACATGATCATGCTTGTATTATCACAGAGCCCTAGGTTTGAAACCCCAAAGTGGGTGCAGATGAGGCCTCATGCAATCCCTGGGTGATTTTGACGGAGTAGATACACCCCTCATAGTGCGGGGGCTTAGCCAAAGGGACAATTATAAGTTACTATAAGTAGTATTCTCCCACCACGCCCCTCCAACCCAAAAAAAGTGATGGTGGTAATGATATTCCTGAATAGAAAACTCATAACCTTTTATAATGGAAATGGATCCTTAACCAAAAACTTCCAAACCAAGGTCGAGAAGATATAAGAGGAGATGAAACGCACCAATTATCGCTCATTAATGAATATCCCAACCATGGGAGTATTAAATGAAGAAACTCGTATGGAAAACCTCTCCAAATGTGTTCATCTTTATTCCCACACTGGATGCACTATTTTGGAGAATCAAAAGCCTCTAGGGGTGATACAATCAATCTATGAAGAAGAAATCTTTACAATTTCAAATGGTGACATGTGCCTACCAATGGTTTGATACTTGCAAATGTGAAAATTCTAGAAGGCATTGATAATATTATTTGAGTAAGTTATTTGAATAAACCTGTAGCTCTTCACAACCTATGGAACAAGTTGTCAAAAGAGCAAACTCTTCTATGGACATAATACAATTCTGCAGATTTGTGAATGCACTTTGAAGCACCTTTCTATAATCCTAGACACAAGGATCAACTGTCGAATATTAATGAAGTATCAAGTGTGATCTTTGTCACAGTGAGATTTTAATTTTCCAGAGCTACAACACTTGTGCAGAGATTGTGCGAACTAAAATTTGCATCACCTATCATGGATCTACCTCACAATTGTGTTGTAAATCAACAACCTATTATGGATCAGCATAGTAGGAAATTCAAAGACAATTTGAAGACACTTTCCCCAAAATTGTGATCATGGCCATCCTATCTATAACTACTCACCCCTTACCATGCAACAATATCCTAAATTGAAGGCATCGGGGCAAAACTTTTAGAAGGGTAGGTGTCGTGTTCCTAAACTACTCTTCTCCTAATAATATGTTTTCTTCTCAACAATAGGGGCTTACTATTAAAATTTCATCTCATGACAGCTGATATACACTCTTAAAATTAAAACCTTACAGCTCAATATGAAACCTCAAGAAAAACCTATCAAAACTTCAGATCTGCATAAACCAAAACACTGTATGAAAGATTCAAGCGTGTAGACACCGCATATCAAGAAGCTAGATCAAACCAGCAGTAAATAGATAATAGATCTACAAAAAGATAGATTTAAAAAATCAGATCAATATACTAAATCTGCAGCAGCAATCCCATTTCCTTCTATCATCGTTGAAAAAATCTCATCAGTGAAAAATCACCAAGGGTCCAGAATAGAACTTATCAGCAACATTGGCAAAAAAATTGGCGCACCGCAGCATGATGTTGAGTAAAGAGGCCATTGGTAAAAGTCACAACTGCAGAACTAAACACTGAAACAGAGTAAAATGCTGAAAATACTTGTTCTTCCCTCCCTCAATTTGCAATCTTGGAGTAAGAACAGTTGGATACTGGCTCTAAAGAACTATAGCAGCCACGTATCACTGAAAAACAAACAGATTTATGATAAATATCAGAAATCTGCCCAAACACCCACAGATTTTGATAAATTTGTGCAAAATCACCGACAAAACATACAGAAATACAGAATTCTGATCAATCGGACCAATATCAGCCCAAAACACTTGGAAAACATTCAATTTCTCCTTGGATCTGCTGGAAATCACCAAATTGGCAACCAATTCTTCCAAATCTGCAAATCTGGGCACTAATATAGCTTCAATTTAATTCCAAAACCTCTGTACTGTAAATAAAACTGAGAAATTTCACTGATTAATTGTCTGCAAAGGCCATACAGATCAATTTGAGCCTGAACTCCCTGGCAGCATTCACGTCAGACTAGTACAGACACATTTCTGCTAAGTGGATTTCATACAGTCATACAACTGAATTTAGTGTCTTCTATACAGTGGTACAGCTGATTTCCATATTCCATACAGTTGTATGGCTCAGGTTCGGCTATTCCATACACTGACTGTATGGCGGCTATGTGGCAGTCATACAGTTGTAAGACTGGGTCTGTATGATTTTTTTTTAACTTGGCTTTATACCGAAACTTTTCGAACCTGGACAAACCAAAAATAAATCGATCCCAGTTTTGAATGATCCTAAACCCTTTTAGCTCTTTATTATGTCACACTGGTGATCCCTCCATCTGTCTCTGTCGGCAACAGTCCCTATGTCTTCATGCTTGCACAGACTCTGTGGCACCCAGACTGTTAAAGCTGCAAGAGTGGAAACCTTGTCTTTCAAAGGCCCAAGACTCTTGATACAGCTTCAAAAATGCGGAAGTCACTACAGTGGAAACCTTGTTCTTTCAAAGGCTTGAGATATTTGATACAGCTTCAAACTTAGGCTCCGATACCATATCATGATAACACGAACACATAAAGAAAACCAAGATTGCATTAATTAATAAGAAAGAGAAAGCTTTCTTATAAAGAGTTGCAAGCTAGTTGAGTCAATCCACTTTATCAATGCAGGATAGACCAAGAAACACACTGAAGTGAAATAAAGCATAAAAGCATAAAATAACCTAAAGTCAAAGTGACTTTATTCATCACTATGTCTAAAATATCTAATTGACCATTATAATCTGACATTTACTTTAACACATTCATGTGTATTATATTTGTAATTATGGCTCAGGCCATATTTTATTTCATTTATTGTATACAAGGTTTATGGTTAAGGCCAACCTACTCGGACTTTATATGTAGGCTCAGTAACCCTCTTAGGGTGTGTTGCCCTTGTCTTGTGATCTTCTTGAGCCAAAATGCCAAGTGTTATAAGCCTAAGGGCACTTAACTTTGGCGTTTTTCTCTTGTGATTGGCATTTTTCTCTTGGGCACACATGTATTTCTGTTTTCAGCACATGTGCTTGGCTATTGCACTCTCTCTCTAGTGCACTAGAGATCTCACTCTCAATCAACTCAATCAACTTAGTAAACTGGGTATGGCTTTGATCTTAGGTCAAATGAATCTGGATCTGTCGAGTATGGTCATATATTTGATTATTGTGTTATAGGTTCATAATACATAGGCGTGTAAGTATGAATGGAGAGTGTAACACATAGGATTAATCACATATTAAGTGTAAATAGGGTTAATACAATTACCAGACTAAGGATATTGCACCCCCCTCCCCCCGAGGAACCACTTAAAGGTAAGGAACAAGCAGCAGTCGAAACAAGGCAAAGGAGCTCAGTAGAAGGAAAGAGAAAGCAAAATGACCAGTTATAAAGGGCAGTTGGCTAGTCAGCAGGCAGTGGGAGGAAGACAGAGGACCAGGCATCTCTCTCTACTGCACTTGTGAGGAGGCTATCTCAAAATTTGGGTTAGGTTTGGTTCCATTGATTATTTTTTTAATCTTATAAATCTCAACAATGCCTATTCTTGGAATTGTCCTTAACATGATGGTAATTAGGATATTCAACTTACCTAGATGATCAATCCAACAAATTATCAATGTGGCATCACAAGAATCGTTCTAAACCTTAAAGTAAAAATATACAAAAGCAACAAGGATGTGCATCAGTTGTATTTCAAGAAAATACAACATAGGAAATTCCCTTAAAAAGTGAGCAAATCATTTTTTATCATTTTTTGACATTGAATCGTCTAAACAGAGAAAGACTGGAGATATGCTTGAAAAGCTAAGTTGGAAACTCCTAGATCATAATCCCTGTGCGATTGAATTGGAAAATGGACAGAAGATCGAACCATAGCAGGAATATACTTGGACAGTTCCAATCACCATTTGTTCTTACGAGGATAGTCTTGATTTAAAAATTAAAAAATTATGACAATCAGAAGGTATAATGCTATCTTGGGTCAAACATGGTTTTACCATTTAGATATGCAAATTCTTCCATGTCATCGTGCTTTCTGAGAGACATTATTTCATAAGTTTGGTAACGGTAGAAATAAGAACTTCAAACAAATCATCTCCCCAAGGAATGTCACAATATAACAGCAATTCTATGAAAAGATAAAGGACAATAAAATTTTGTAAGGAACTAAGAATCTAGTCTTTACTACACTTGATGAAATTTCAAAGCAAAACAAATGAGTTCCAAATCTAGAGAAAGTAAATACGTCACAAAAGCATAGATCTGACAACCTCCAAAAGCTACACCAATTGGATCATTATGACCTCCTCCAAACATTTCAAGAGCACTTGCAAATGCAATATCTTCATCATATGCTTCTCCCAATCCTTCTCTGCATACAAAAATAATGCAATGTAAAACTTCATTAAGATACAAAAGGTGAAAAATATATCTGAATATGTGTTTGCATCCCAACCAAAAGCATCATTTGCATAAATCACCAAATATTTTGTATAGCTCTATAGCTTTATAATCAAATAATAGTTGTGTTTTGTTTTGTTTCCAACTGTAACTTAGTATCATGGGAAAATGGAAGAAAGGTGATTAAGAGAGCTTGACACAAACTAACTGGTGCAATCATCAACTATTCCCACAAACATAACTAATGGTCAGTGAAGCTTTACAACAGTGGGATAGCTATCATACAAACTAACACTCAACCACCATAACATCATTTCACGAAAACAAAGCCCTTCTAAACCTCAGCCAATATCCAAAATGTCTCACCCTAAGTTGCAGGAAACGCACCACCCACGCCACCCCACCCCACCCCCCTTTCAGGATCTAAAGCCCGCATTTCAACGTTTTTGGCTTATGTTTTGGGCCTACTCAAATGCCAAGGTAGGACCATGGAACCCAAAAGAAGCTTTGAAATGGCTGATACATGGAAACTAATAAATACTAAATCTCTAATTTGTTCCTAAAACATGTTAATTATTTTTAACATTGATTTGAAAAGTTAAAAAAAAGAAAAGACATATTTAGAAACCCTAATAGCCCCTCATTTCTTATCAAAACCTCGTCCGTTCATTCATTCCTCACTTTTTCAAGAGGAAGGGCTTCCCACAGCTGCAGGAAGCTCTTTACTAGTGCTTTTGAGCATTGGGAGCAAGCCTTGGTGCATTTCTAGCAAAAAGACAGTCTAGGATTCCTTAGCTTTGGTGAGCAGCATTCTTTCTTGATTTTGCAGCATCAATGGCTTCTCAAAGTGGTGTTTCCAATGCCTCTAGACCTTCAAAACCAAGCAAGAAAAATGAATACTTTCCTCTTTGGAAGTATGTCATCAAACTTGCACAAATGCCCTTGGGGTTCATGGGAATGGAGGTGGAATCTATGGAAGAAGGGCAAAGTTTTCAATGGCTCTTACACACAAGTTAAGGCACATATATTTTGCATCATGGGGTAAACACTGTTGATGTTTGTTCACATACAGCTGATCCAACGGTGGGGGCAAAATTTAAGAAACAACCTAATGACGCTAAAGGTTGAGAGATCAAAGAAGCAAATATGATGTCAATACTCCCTTGGCTATTAATAATGGGCCAAGGATTGTCAAAGAAGCAAAGAAGAGAAGGGTGGTGCAGGCACAAAAAGAATATCAAAAACTCCAATAACAGCTCAACAAAGCCAATTGGCAATGATGATCAATGCTTAAGAGAGAAGAAACTAAGACAAGTGGCAAGCACACTCGATGTTTATGGTATCCCCTTTAATGTGGTTTGGTCTCCCTATTGGCAAGAATTGGTGAGGATGATTAACACAGCCCCTGAAGGTTTCAAGGGGCCCAACTATGAAAAAGCCCCAACCGGTTTGCTCAAGAAAGTGAGGCAACTTATTGAAGATGTTTTTACACCAATTCATGGCACATGGGGTAGCTCAAGGGTTTCCATTGTCTCAGATGGATACATAGATGCAAGTCCATTGGTCAATATCATTGCTTCATCACCATAAGGTGCAATGAGTTTGATGGCTGAAGATTGTTTAGGGGAGGTAAAAGTTAGAAATTTCATCGTTGATATTTTAATTATTACTATTAAGCAAGTAGGCAATGTAGTGCACATTGTCACAAATGCACCCGTTTGCAAAACCCCAAACTTGACAATGGAGAGTAGGTGTAATCACATTATTTGGACTCCTTGCATTGTCCATAATCTAAATCTAATTTAGAAGAGTTTTGAGGCTAAAGTTCCATAGATTAAGGAGATCAAACAGCAAGCTAGGGTCATCATAAAATTCTTCAACAACCACCAACATGTCAAGCAATATATCAAGAATACTCCAAATTGGAGTTGTCGAAAGTTGTTGAGACAAGATATGCCTCAAACTTCATCATATTGTGCCACCTTGTTGAGGTCAAATATCCATTAGTTACTAAGGTGGTGAATGTGACTTAGTCTGAGAGGAGACTAGCAGATTCAGAGAGGGGAAGTATTGTGTGTAGGTTGTTGATTCATGATGAGTGGTGGAGAAACATAGATTTCTTGCTCAAATTCACATTCCTTGCATTTGAGCTTCTTCGACAAGAAGACACAAAGAAACCTTTCTTGGGAAAGGTTTACAATGGCATGGATACCATGGTTGAGAAAAACATGGAAATTATTTCACAAGAGACTCCCTCTCTTTATTTTGCTGATGTTAATTTTGAGGAGCTTGTGAGGTCCATCGTTATTCCAAGGTGGAACCAATTCGACACCCCATTGTACACTTTCACGCACACTTTGAATTTATGATCAAGGCATCATTGCTCAAAGCAATGGGATGACGAATTCCATGCATAACGATAGGGAAGTGACCTATGGAGTAAAGAGAGACTTCATCAGGATATTTCCAGCTTCATTACAAACTGATGTGAGCGAAGAAATTGCTAGTTTTGTTGTTGGATTGGATGAATTTTCAGATATATCATCTTTCGATGAGAGAACCACCATGAACTGAGTTAAATGGTGGATTTGTCATGGAGAAAGAGCACATTTGCAAAACCTTGCCATTAGTAATCTCTCACAAGTGGAAAGCTCTTCATTGTCAAAAAGTAAATAGAGCATGTATGGTCTCATGCATTACATGAAGGACAACATGTTAGGATCACAAAAGAATCATACATTGATATTCCCTAATAAATTTAATGGCATTGTGAGTCAATTGCATAGTACAAATATGATAGAAACCATCTCCATATGATCCGCTATAATGGAAAAAAGTTAAAGCTTTCTTGTTAAGTTTTAACAAGTCCAATATGTGCATATTGAAACTTAATAACACCTTTTATATGTATCAATTAAAGTTCTTTTCTATCTAGATATTGGCATTTCTATTATTCAACATTGTTAAGAGGAATTATTTTAGGTTCATTAAACTATCAAATATTAAAGCACCAAATGGGTGAGGTTGAGTCCAAGCCGATGTGGCAAGCAGAAGCATTTAATCAGAAACAATCAAGACTCTAGATAATATTAAATTCCAAATGAGGACAACTATTGTGTGCAAGCTTCATACATTGCTAACCTATCTATTCTAAATGATATCCGTAGTGCTTATTAAATGCAGATCCACCTAATAATGTCTATTGTAGATGCCCATACACTAGCTCTGTTGATAAGGGATGTACAGTTTCTTCGACGTCTACTATTGGCTAAAGCCTTCTTTGTTAATGCCTAGATGATTGAATCACCATAGATCACCAAACCTTATTAAAAAAAAGAATTACTTCTGGCTTTGAAGTTTGAACAATTCATTTATCATCATCCCATTCTACTAGTGATAATGGGTTAGGCAATATTTTATTCATTTATTATATTACTAGGTTGTGGCTAAGGCAACCTAATCAATTTTGAATCTTGATAATTCATATTCATCATTAATGCACTTGTAATCATAGCTAAGGCAATATTTTATTTATTATATTATTAGGTTGTGGCTAAGGCCAACATAGTCAATATTATGGATAAAGCAATATTTTATTCATTTAATATACTACTAAGTTGTGGCTAAGGTCAACCTAGTCAATTTCGATAGTGGGCCATAATCCCTCCTTGGGAAAAGCACCTTACCTACTTGAGTGATATAAATATACCACTCAAGCTTCATTTGTGGAATCATCTTTAATCATTGAGCTTAATGTCTCTTTGTAATGTGATTTATGTTAGATATTGTATTACTAGGTTGTGGCTAAGGTCGACCTAGTCAATTTTGATAGTAGGCCCATAATCCCTCCTTGGAGAAAGCACCTTACCTACTTGAGTGATACAAATATACCACTCAAGCTTCATTTGTGGAATCATCCTTAATCATTGAGCTTATTGTCTCTCTCTAATGTGATTAATGTTAGATATTGTAATGTTTATTTTTATCTAAGGAATAATAAATGTTATGTTGTAACGTAAATCATATGTAACAAATGACATTTAAGTTAATGTATTTATGAAATTAGGTGGGTGTTTCCTAACAAGAATAATGGAACTCACTAGATATATATACAACACCACTTTATGTAATTTTGAAGCACATTGATATAATACATATCTCTTTCAGTGTCACTAGCTTGTCTCTTTACATACTCCAATTTATAGTTTATCATGGTATTAGAGCCACGATGATTGTGGCATAAGGAAATTTCAAATATTTGTGTCAAGATAAGGTTTGGCACACGCGTGGAGAAAGAGACAAGTTCAAGAGGCAAACTAGCTTGTATCTTTACATACTCCAATTTATAGTTTAACATGGTATTAGAGCCATGATGATTGTGGCATAAGGAAATTTCAAAGATTTGTGTCAAGACAAGGTTTGGCACACGCGCAGAGAAAGAGACGAGTTCAATAAACAATCTAAAAAAGACAAAGCATTTATTAAAGAGCAATTTTCTTGTACAATTGCAATCAAAGTGACCAGATTCTTCATTTCCCCATACAACTCTATGACCAAATTCCATTGAATTAGCAGTTAAATAATTAAAAAGGAAATTCAAATATGTACAATGAAACAAGGCACGTATAGCAACATCACGCGACAAGGATCATCTCGATTTCAAGGCATTTGGAATCAAACTTTGTGGTTGACATCTTAACAAAGGTGGTGGATCCAAACCCTGCGACCCCACACTCCAAAAAGGTGGCGTATGCATTGGTTGTTGTATAAATTATTGAATAGAAAACAATGACGACTACTCCAATCAAGGAGGCGGCTAAACAATTCAACTAGCAATAAGCTAAGAGACCAACGGCAAATAAAGAAGACTTTACCACATTAAGACTAGTGGAAAGGTGACTTGGAAAGGTGACGGACATCCAAAGAAGCTATGTGATTAGAGGATGTTATTTTTGATATTTGAAGATATAAATTTCACTGAGAATAAAGTACAACCATTTATTTTTGAAGATATAATAAGTATTTTTTCAATGATTGCATTGGTAATTTGATGACTTGTAACCACATGAAGCTACATTTTGGGGATAATCTAAAGTAATATGTTGCTTTGATATCCTCTGCACTTTATATCCCTGCAAATTTTGCTTTCAAACCCTTCGCAAAATTTGTTTCAAACTCTATTTTTCAAAGTTACAAGTATAATAGGAGTATAAAGGTTTCTTATTTTTGAAAGGAGTTATAAGGGTTTCTAATCTGTGTTGGAGTTATAAGTTTTTTGGTGTATGCTTTTGGAGTTATAAGAAAATATGGCTAGTATAAACAATTTCTCGATGCCTAAGTCCCAAAAATTAACTACAAAAACTTACGCATCTTGGAAACAAAAAATGGAACAAATATGTCTTATCATGATATTTAGGAAATAATCACTAGGCCAATTCCAAAACTAGACCCCGTGCCTAATGACTATAAGAAGAAAAATAAAATTGCCCTACTTACTTTTTTTTTGGAGAAAGAAATTCTCCCTCATATACACGGTCTTACTAATGTTATTGATGTTTGGAAGAAGCTAAAGAATTTGAATGAAACCTCAAATGAATTTCACATTGTATTGTTGACAAACAAATTAACAAGTTTGAAAATGGCAGCATCAAATTCAATTACAGATCATGTTCAAAAGTTACAGGAATTGAAGCCTAAATTATTAGCAAATGATTCAGAAATTAAAGAAAAGGAATTTATAACCATTCTATTCAATAGTTTACCTGATGTGTATCGGAATTTTGTAACTTCATTTGTGTATCTTCTCAAAATGAAGTTCCCACATTTGAAGACGTTGTAGGATTATTGCTTCAGGAAGAACAAAGGTTAAAGAAAAATGAACTTGAAGAACCAATAAAAGTTTTCACACAAGGAGACAAGGAGGAAGAGGTTGTGATAAAGGTCATAGAGGAAGAAGGTACAGTAGGCATCGAAATTGGAGGCACAATTCCCCAAATCAAATAGGTACTTCTCAAAGTTCTAAGCATTGCAATTATTGTAGCAAATGTAATCATAATGAAGAAGATTGATCTCAAACAAAGACATTAACGTTGATCGAAATATAAGTAGATGACACCATAGAGGAAGAAGTAGAGGTGGAAGGCATCAAAATCATTTTGTAGAAAGTAGTACAATTGTTCCACAAGTTGAAGTTGCCACTGATTATCTTTTTATTGCTTCTCGTACTAACATCTATGCTCTTCAATGTGACTAGTACATTGATTCAAGCACTACCAAACATATGACTATTAAGCGAAGAGTTTTCTCAAAACTTGCTAACTGTGATAATGAGATCATTATTCTTGTTGATGACAATGTTCATGAGGTACAGGGAAGAGGTGAAGAACCTATGAGAGCTTCATGAGATTGCATCAAAAATATACAAAAAATCTTGTATGTCCTTGGTCTAAAGACAAAATTGCTTTATGTTGGTAAAATCACTAATGAGAATTTAACTGTTGTTTTTTATAAAAAGAAGTGTTTGATTAAATATTGTAACAACAACAACATTGGTAGAGGATTGTGGTGTAATGATATGTATAGTGTTACCCCCTCGTGTAGCATGAGGATTTTGATCCAAATTGAAGACCCTACCCATGCAGATTTTCCTAGGAGTATGACAGCTACTGAGCCATGCTTTGTTATATTGAGGCCTACGTATTAGTGGCAATTGTTCGGTTGGCATTTTCTTTATTCATGACAAACAAGATCAAGGTTGTTTGGTGGAGCATTATGGTTTACCAAGGGGCATTTGTTTGTGCACACACTTCTCCTCAACACTTGTGACATTAACGACAACCTAGGTAGGTGTTGAAGTGTCTTGAGGACAGTGGTTCTTTGCACACTTGCTTATTGTTGTTGCCCCTTAGAAATTAGAGCACATCATCATGGGGGGGATTGTTTCTAAGGTTTATTATTGGTATACCTTGGTTAGAAGGTGTGCATTATCTTCATCATGGTTCATGGCTATCCTAGTAGAGTGTTCTATTCATACATACAGTATTATGATGATCTAGCCTTCCAAAGGCTATGTCAGTGCATTATTCATGACATAGTTGCTTGGTAGTTAGACGCCCTAGTTCATAATGGCAATTTAGCATCGATGTGGCATTCATGGAGTGGTTGACTACTTGACGAAATGGATCGCTCCCCTTGGCATATTTTCACATATTTTGAGGCAGGGGGACCCTTTATGCATAGTTCTCTAGATTGCTCTACATGGGTACCCATGGTTTTAGCAATCAAATGATGGTTTTGGCACATAGTTTCTCCTTAAAACACATGGTTTTGATTATTTTATTAGAAGAACATCCCCTTGATGCACATTCTCCTAAGTCATCCAACTTATGGCTCATGATTTGAGGAGATTGATGGTGTTTGCACATAGAGCTAGGCCTTTGCAACTGCTCCTAGGTCATCCTTCTCTTGGAGGTAGTTATAACAACCACAGTTGACCTTCTTACACACATTTCTATGGGTTCCTTTTTAGGAATGAGTTGGTTATTACACTAGAGAAAGTGCTTTAACCACTATTTCTATTTTTGGTGTGTTTTGTTTCTCAAGGTTGTTATTGGCACATTTATTGAGGACATCTAACCACATTTCACATTCTCCTAGGTGGTCATTGGTTTGAGGAGTTAGTTATTGCATTGGAGGAAGTGCCCTAACTAACCTTGCTATGTTTGGCATGGTTTTGGCATTTCAAGGTTGTTGACCACTTCATCTATGGGAGCGCTCCACTTTAGTTGTCATATTTTCACACTTCTCAGAGATGCACTTCTCCATGGACTATTTTTATAGTATCTTGCTTAGTCAATGTGTCTGATTACACACTTTTCAAGGGGATTTCATTTTAGTGATTATTATATTGTTTGTTGATGGGAAGATATAACTACACTTGCACACTCTTCAAGGGCACATCTCCTCTCATGTATTATTTTATATTAAGGCTTGGTCAATGTGGTCCAAAATACTCCTTGCATTCATCCCAAGGGTGCACCTCTACTAGGTGATATTTTACAATATTTGATGGTTGAAATGCCTTCTTAGAGAGCACCCCTCTTCTTTTGACGTAGCATGTATTAATATTTTATTGAAGGGGCTTGATTGGAGGTTAGCCTTGAAGAGCATTCCAAAAGAGAAGAGGACAAATGGCACCTTGCATGGGCTTGTTTCTTGACGATGAAGACATGTGGCATTCTCACTTATGTAGTCTCATTACTTGAGTATTTTATGAGGGCATTTTGGTCTTGAGTGGCCCACTTATGTCATATTTTAATCCTTTTAGCTTTTTTTGAGTTTTCCTAGGAGAAATAAGTGGATCTAGAAACCACAAATACAGTTTTATTGTAAAAGGAGTTGAGCTGAAATCTATATAGACGGATTTGCTCACCCCATTTTTGCTATGGATGGATTTGTGGGAGAACTCCTCTCTTGAGCCTAATTGAATATCTTTTGAAGGTGAATATGACTGTAAGGGTTTCTATGTAAGTGTGGATTTCATTTTTTATTCATCTTGCTAATTTTATATGTTGGAATCTTCTATTAAAATCTGCTACAACAAGGATCTCATAGTAGGGCGACTAGTTGTATGAGGAAGGAGATTAAATGAGGTTTTACCTATTCATCTCCTTGTTTTTATTTCCAAATTTGAAGCATTATGTTATGTCATTTCAGCGAAAGAATACATAGTGTCTTTAAGCTTGGAATAAGATCACTCTTTGATGCATGTGCAAAAGTAAAGCATCTTTGTAAGGGCCTACTATCTGTTAATTTAATCAAGCATTCATGTCAATTTTTGTTCATCTAATTTTAGATCTGAAAATTACTTCCAAATGACCCAAACAGTAAACACTCGGTCTGTTATCACTGAATAATTTTACACTGAAATTATGACAGAAAATTACAACAGGAAACATAAAGATCAGAGAGAAATTATCCATGCACATGAGACACAATTTTCTATTTTGTAAATTTTTCAAATTCAAAATTTCTAAGGGAAAAAACCAGCCCTCTAAGCAAACCACAAATCAGCAAATTCTGAGGACAATACACTCCTCTTCAGCAATTACAAATTCAGCAAAATCCCGGAAAAATTCCCACCTTACAAATCTGTTGCAAACCCTATTGTACGACTTGCTAAAGTCAACTGTACAGCTGTTGACATCACACCATACGGCCTGTAATTCTGTCCAAAAAATTTGCACGTGCAGCCTTCTTTCTTCGGCTGTACGGGCCTGCTGCATCAACTGTACAGCCCACACGTGTGGTCCAGACTCCATACAGTCTAGCGGCCCTTCTTTCTCCCTGTGGTTGTCCTTCACACGTACGGCCTTCCTTTCTTCACACATGCGGCCTTCCTTTACTCAACGTGTGGTGCCCTGCCTTGACAGAAAACAGAAAAATAGAAAGTCCAAAAAACCTATGCCAGATTTGCCAAACTACAGAATTTTCCTTTGCTGAAATTTGCCTCCCACTCTTCTTGGCATAAGTGCAGGCTCACATATGCCAACTCAATCATGTCACAATGAGATGTAACAACAATCCTCACATTGCCTCTCCTTTTATAGAAGTCCTTAACTTACTTTAAGGATCACTTCACTAAATTCAATATTAAATTAGAATTCTTTATTCACACATGTGGGTGTGAAACCCCAACACAAGCCCCCAAATCCCATCAACAAGCCCTTAAAGCCCCAAGCTTCAATCCAAGGGAGTTTTCACCAAAACGAAAGTGTAATGAGGTGCCAATGAAGATTCCCACAAGCCCGACACCAAGGCCATTTGTGGGAATAGCTCCCAAAGCTACAAAAACATCAACAATTCATAGGTGAGATTCAGCATGTTGTAACAACACTTCTCACCACGCCCATTCATCAAATTTCAGCCCTCTTCACATTTCAGCCCTCTTCACTCTTTTATTGACTCCATTTGCCCAATTCTGATAGGAACTAATCTCAATCCTCTTCCACTTTACTAAATTCTGTTTTGCTTAAGCTAACTCTTCATATCTCCTTCATGCTCCATTACCCTATACTAGGGATACCACCCTTGTGTCGAACAAGAGCTAGCCTAAAGTGAGAGCGAGACTCGAGAGCCATTGTGGTGATAGTGGGTAGCCCTTCTAAGTTACCCTTGGGCTTGCACTGCTTTGGGAATTTTGTAGTTTAAGTGCAAGATTTATAGGTTTGATGGTATTCCAAAGAAATAGCAAGCTTTTTTGACATGTTCTAATTCAGAAAATCAGCTTTGGCATGAGAGATATGATACCTAAACCACTTTTATTTGAACTTGTTTCACAAACATAATTTGGTGAATCAATTGCCTCGAATTGAAGAAAATAAAGGTGTGTGAAGCATGTCTGGCAAGAAAGCAATATCATCTCAAATTTGATAACAGCAAAACTAGAGCAACTCAGAAACTTGAATTAATTCATAGTGATGTTTGTCGTCCAATGAGAACTCAATTCATTGAAGGTGCTAAGTACTTCGTAACATTTATTGATGATTTTTCGAGAAAAATATGGGTATATTTTTTGAAGTACAAATCTGATGTTTTTACAATTTTTAAGGGATTCAAGTATATGGTTGTAAATGAAAGTAGTTAGCGCATCAAGGTGTTAATAAGTGATAGAGAAGGTAAGTATGAATACCAGGGATTTCGTGATTTTTCCTCTCATAATGTTATTCAAAGAGAGATTTATGTTGCAAAGACACCACAACAAATTGGTGTATCGGAGTGGAAGAATAGGTCTATTATGGAGATGGCTAGATGCATGTTGGAAGAGCATCATCTCAGTGATCAATTTTGGGCTTGAAGTAGATAAGACAATAGTATTTTTGTTGAATCAAAGTCCCACAAAGGCAGTTCATGGCAAGACCACTTATGAATCTTGGTCATGAAGGAAAGCAAAAGTCACAAATTTCAAAGTTTTTGGTTGTTTGGCATACGCACATGTTCCAAATACAGATAGACATAAATTGGAAGCTAAAAGTATGAAATATTGGATGTAACACTAGATTGAATGCATAGAAGTTATATAATCTAGTAAATAGGAAAGTTGTTATAAGTAGAGATATGATTTTTAATTAAAAAAAACCACATGTGCATACATTTGAATGGAAAGATGAAGTTTTGTAGATTGATAACGAAGAGGTTTAATTCAAACTCCTACCACATATAAGAGACAAAGAAGAGACAAGGACAAAGAAGAGGAGGAAAAAAATGTAGAGTTGGAGTTAGAAAGACAAGATAGGAGAAAGTGTCAAAAGGATGGAAATTAGTCTCAAAAAAGACCAAAATGGTTCTATCAAACTCTTCAAGATGCAAAGCCAAATAAGATGCAACAAGATAAGAGAAGAACAAGGTCAAAATCACTAAAACAGGTAAAACTTGCTTTGATGAGGGAACTTGTGCATTCTTATGATCCTATTTTTTTTAATGAAGCAAACCAGAAACAGTAATGAATAGATGCAATGCAAGTAGAATATGATGCTTTAATGAAAAACAAAACTGCAAAGATAATTGAATTACCTCCAAATTCGAAACCAATAGGTTGTAAATGGGTATATCGAACTAAGTTTAAATTAGATGGATGGTTCTATTGATAAAAATAAACCCGAGCTACTTGCAAAAGGATATGCACAAAAAGAAGGAATAGACTAGGAAAAAACATTTGCTCCAACTCCAAAATTGATCACAATCAGAATGTTGTTGGCTCTTGCACAATAAATTGGATGGCAGGTACACCAAATGGACATCAAAAGTGCATTCGAAAATGGGGACTTGCAAGAAGAAGAGTATATGGAGCAGCCTGAAGGATTTGTTGTTGAAGGAGAACAAAATATGGTATGTAAGTTGGTGAAGAATCAAAAGACCTTGTATGCATTAAAACAAGCCCTCAAGCATGGTTTGAAAAGATTGATAAGTATATTAGATCAAGAAGTTTCAAGAGAAATAATTATGATCCTAACTTGTATATCAAAGAATAAGGAAAATAACTTATTACTATGGTTGTATATGTTGATGACTTAATCATTACAAGTAATAGTGATGAATTGATTCAAAAAGAAAAAGATAGTCTTTGCAACTCATTTCATATTATTGATTTGCAATTATTATATTATTGTTTGGGAATTGAAGTTTGGCCACAACCAAACCATATCACAGGCAAAGTATCCTTCAAAATTATTGAACAAGTTTAGAGTGAAAGATTGCAATCCCATCAAAACAACAATGGAGGTAAATTTAAAGCTTTCAAAAGATGATAAATCTGAGGTGGTTAATGAATTGCTTCATCGTCAACTTGTAGGAGGATTGATATATCTTACCACAACTAGACCAGACATAACTTTTGTAGTTGGAATATTATCAAGGTTTTTTAAACTGTTCAAGGCAGGCACATTGGAATGCAACAAAGAGAGTACTAAGAAAATCTACGATGGGTTATGCTTTCACCCTTGGTAATGGAGTGAATTCATGGGGAAGTAAAAAGCAACCTTTGATGGTTCTTTCAACAACAGAAGTAGAATACAAAGCAGCAGTTGGAGCAACATGTGAAGCAATGTGGTTATTAGAATTTTATGTGATTTGAACCTTCCACAAATGCACCCTACAACTTTACACTTTGACAACCAAAGTGCAATCAAGATGGTGAGGAATCAAATCTATCATTCAAAAACAAAACATGTTGAAATTCATCAACACTATATTATAGAACAAGTGTGAAACAAAAAGATAGAACTGATTTATTGCAAGTCCCAAAATCAAGTAGAAATTTTGGAAGATGTTAGGAGTCATAGAAAATGAAATAAACATTAAGAGGGGGTGTTAGATATTGTGATGTTTATTTTATCTAAGGAATTATAAATGTTATGTTGTAATGCCATAAACTAAGAAATAAGTTATGTTGCACGGGTTTTTAGGACAGGGTGACGCATCCTCGAGACGACTAACAGGCACCCCCAAATTTTTCAGGGGACGACGGGTTGGGGGATGCAATATATATATATATATATATATATATATATATATATATATATATATATATATATATATATATATATATATATATATATTAAAATTTAGAATTCACCCTAAACATTTGTAGTTTATTGTAAGCATAGCAAGCTATACTATATAGTATCATGCACAACCCTTACACTTGCCAGTTCTCAAAAAGAACGAGCAATTTAAAAAAGGGCTAAGTGACATTGCATTATTGGCCTCTACACATGAGCAAAATGCAATAAGGTCCAAGAAGGGTCTATGAGACAAAGAACTGTCTCTATAACAGTGTTTCTTCTTCATATTTCTTGTTAATGATGATTATGTTAAAACTTCAAAGGCATTCCCTTCTCAATAGGTTCCGCAGATTTTTACAGCTACGTCAAAAACCACTACAAAACACTTGGTTATATAAAGAGATTAGATTCATCTTTCAAATTAAGAGGGTAATTGAATAGGAATTTATTCAAACATTTAGTACCCAATCCAAGTCATTATTATTGTATTGTTTTCACAATGCTTGAGGTTGGGATGGTGGAAGAACTGGACTTGAAAAACTCCTGGAAACCCATGTACAATATGTAAAAGTTGAGATGACCCCAAAAATAAGAAGAACAAGAGCAATAACCACAAGGACCAGTCCTTTGATATATTGCATTTCCAAGTTTTTTGAGATGGAGACTTTAATGTTGTTGCTAAAAAGACAGTCGTATTAGCAGAAATCCAAATCAAAACCCATCATACAAAACCCATGTTTTGAGTTGGAACTTGAACAACAAATTTAGAATCAGAGTAATACAAAAAAATATGGGAAAATCTAATCTACTTATCTTGGTCATGTATGTAGATGACCTAAGACTTACAAGTAGTTCTCAAAAGCTCAATGCATAGTGCAAGACAGAGTGGCATGTGAGTTTGACATGAAGAACATTGGCCTTATGCATTATTTTCTAGGTCTAGAGGTTTGGCAAGGCATAAGTGAGGTCTTCCTAGATAGGAGTACACGGTTTTGATTATGAAGGAATTTCAAATAATGCACTACAACCCATTAGCCACTCCTACTGGGCAAGAGATGCAAGTGGTAGGAATAGTACTTTAGGGCTCTGTTTTAGCTTGGGTTCAGGCATGATATATTAGTTTAGCAGGATGCAAGAGGCAACTGCACTTAGTTTAGCAGATGCAAAGTATATGGCAACCGGCATTGTTAGTTGTGAAGCTATCTAGCTTCATGGATTGTTAGCAAAGCTGACCAATTAAATTTTGGAACCTACTATGGTATTTTGTGACAATTAGAGTTGTATCAAACTCTCTAAGAGTCCAATTTTTCATGATCGTTCAAAGTACATCGAGATCTGACACAATTTTATAAGAGATAAAGTTCAAAGGGGGGCAAAGGGTGCAGATATTTTGATGAAGACCCTAGGTAAGGGGAAGTTTGAGATGCTAAGGGAGAGACTTGGATTGGTGGAAAACACTTTTCTCGCAAAGAGGGAGTGTTAAGAGTTTTTACCTTGAGTTGCTTGGCTAGTATTCTCACAGTGATGATGCAATAGTGACAACAACAAATCCAGACCAGTGCACAACAAAGACATCAACATGGATAGGGCACAACGCTAGTCTTCCTTGGGAGTATTGCCCAGTGATGTAGGAAAGGGTGCATGCATGTGCCAACTTCATCCTCTTTCAAATTTAGAAGTCTGAGTTTAGACTTTGCTTTTGTTGTTTTCGAAGTTTGAATTCCAGATTTAGCAATTTGATTTTTCAGATTTAGTTAGGCACCATCTTTGGCTACAATTTTATTTTCAACTACAATGCATTCATTAGAAAACTTCCAATTTTAGGAAGGGCACGCTAGCCTTCCTTGGGAGTATTGCCCGGTGATGTAGGAAAGGGTGCATGCATGTGCCAGCTTCATCCTCTTCCGAATTTAGAAGTCTGAGTTTAGACTTTGCTTTTGTTGTTTTCGAAGTTTGAATTCCAGATTTAGCAGTTTGCTTTTTCAGAGTTAGTTAGGCACCATCTTTGGCTACAATTTTATTTTCAGCTACAATGCATTCATTAGAAAACTTCCGATTTTAGGAAGGGCACACTCCCCGGGACAAAATTAGATAAGGGTTTTGCTTTTCTCATTTAGGCGCCCAGAGAGATGGGTTATTTTGCATTTTCTCCTAATCCTCTTCATCTGTAAAAGAAAGGCAAGGGTGTGACTGATATGTCCATTTCTAGTTTAAGTTKTTATTGTTGTACTATTTTCTTTTTAGAATATTTAATTTAGCTTACTTATACTAGGTCAGAAACAATCTTTGCAGTAAACCTTGTTCCCAGATTCACGACTTTGCCAATCGCTATGCACTGAAAGGYTGTAAAGCTAAGTTGCACAAAATGTGGAAACGTGTACAAGTTTCCAAAATGGGAACACCTAGGAATGTAAGTGTTAGGCAACAAATACCAAAACAGCTTGAAAGTATAAAGAGAAGAAGCTTCGAGCCTTGAGAAATAGATAAGAATGAAAGATAAGCCTCTTCAAGGGGGCAACCTCCTTTTACAATAAAACAAATGTACAAGAATGAGATGAGATGATTCTAAAACTAGGTCTCCTTGTTATATATATAGACTAGGGGTACAATTGCAATCAAAGGGTCTAGCCGACAACAATAATATAACAATAGAATCACTATCTAGGACTTTACATGGGGCTTTGTCTAGGGCTTAACATACCCCTCCCCTTCAAACAAGTGTTGTCCTCAACACTTGACTAACTGCGAGTGTTTCTACACGAATAACTCATCTTCCCATGTCACCTCTTCCACTAGTAGGTTCTTCCATTTGATGGTAATTGCTCAATTTCTCAGCTGCTCAATCCTTGTTTCAAGGATTGTTTCTAGTTCTAGTATGATTTTCTCTTCTTCATTAATCTTTGGTAAAACAGTTTGAACTGGGATCTTGTCACCGATTACCTTCTTTAAGCAAGAAACATGGAAGACTAGATATACACGTGAGGATGGAGGCAACTCCAATTTGTAAGCCATACTTCCAATCTTCTGCAACACTTTATAGGGGCCATAATACTTGGGTGTTAATTTATTGTCCTTCCTTCGCTGCTTGAGGGACATTTGTTTGTATGGTTGTAGCCTCAAAAATACCCAATCGCCCATTTCAAATTCCCTTTCACTACGATATTGATATGCTTGTTGTTTCATCCTATTTTGTGCTATAGCCAAGTTGTCCTTCAATAGTTTGAGAACCTCTTGTCGGTGCCCTATGTGGTCCTCCACTGCTTGAACCTTTGCATTCCCTTTCAAGGGTGATGTGATGGATGGAGG
>JASDQU010099786.1:319058-343297 GCA_032191745.1 Picea mariana | reverse complement strand
TGTAAAGCTAAGTTGCACAAAATGTGGAAACGTGTACAAGTTTCCAAAATGGGAACACCTAGGAATGTAAGTGTTAGGCAACAAATACCAAAACAGCTTGAAAGTATAAAGAGAAGAAGCTTCGAGCCTTGAGAAATAGATAAGAATGAAAGATAAGCCTCTTCAAGGGGGCAACCTCCTTTTACAATAAAACAAATGTACAAGAATGAGATGAGATGATTCTAAAACTAGGTCTCCTTGTTATATATATAGACTAGGGGTACAATTGCAATCAAAGGGTCTAGCCGACAACAATAATATAACAATAGAATCACTATCTAGGACTTTACATGGGGCTTTGTCTAGGGCTTAACATACCCCTCCCCTTCAAACAAGTGTTGTCCTCAACACTTGACTAACTGCGAGTGTTTCTACACGAATAACTCATCTTCCCATGTCACCTCTTCCACTAGTAGGTTCTTCCATTTGATGGTAATTGCTCAATTTCTCAGCTGCTCAATCCTTGTTTCAAGGATTGTTTCTAGTTCTAGTATGATTTTCTCTTCTTCATTAATCTTTGGTAAAACAGTTTGAACTGGGATCTTGTCACCGATTACCTTCTTTAAGCAAGAAACATGGAAGACTAGATATACACGTGAGGATGGAGGCAACTCCAATTTGTAAGCCATACTTCCAATCTTCTGCAACACTTTATAGGGGCCATAATACTTGGGTGTTAATTTATTGTCCTTCCTTCGCTGCTTGAGGGACATTTGTTTGTATGGTTGTAGCCTCAAAAATACCCAATCGCCCATTTCAAATTCCCTTTCACTACGATATTGATATGCTTGTTGTTTCATCCTATTTTGTGCTATAGCCAAGTTGTCCTTCAATAGTTTGAGAACCTCTTGTCGGTGCCCTATGTGGTCCTCCACTGCTTGAACCTTTGCATTCCCTTTCAAGGGTGATGTGATGGATGGAGGATGATGTGATGGATGGAGGGACATTTTTTATGAAGTATGGAAGGATGTGTTGTACCACCATTCTGCCAAGGGAAATCACTTGACCCGTTGTGTCTATTTATCAGATGCAAAGCAACAAAGATATCCTTCTAGATATTTATTCACAATCTCAGTTTGCCTATCAGACTGAGGATGGTAAGATGAGTTGTGAGCCAATTGAGTACCCCAGCAAGAAAATAATTCAGTCCAAAACTTTCCCTTGAAAATTGGATCTTTGTCACTTACAATAATCTTGAGGATTCCATGTGGCTTTTGAACTGTTTCCATGAATGTTGTGGCTACTATACTTGTTTTAAAAGGATGAGAAAGAGAGAAAAAATGGGCATACTTTGTCAGTGGATCCACTACTACCAAGATGACATTATTTCCTTGAGATTTGGGTAAACCTGTCATAAAATCCATTGAAAATTCTAAATATAATAGAATTATAAATATAACGACCAATGTTTACTCATGTACATAAACAAAAGTTAAGTATTGGGCCTAGGTAGTAAATAGTAAATATAAGTATAACTTAGGCTAGTTAAGGTAAATAAGATGAAAAATTAATTTACTAAATTAATGGTCAAGACACATTCCTAGATGTTTTGGGAGTTATATCAATGACATCCAAATATGTACTTAATGCCTTCAATTATGAATAAACATCTTGCATAGTGCATTTTCTCTCTTTAACATTTTGTGACAGGTTGGGAACAAAGTGTGACCATATCTAAATAAACAAAGGTTAAAAAGCTAACACAACGTCAAAAGCTTAACCTATTCAATGTGGGCCTTTTGCAAGATATAGAGCCACATTCCTTCTACCTCAACTTACTAACTAATGTCAACATCTATTAGATATCGATGTCAGCAATCTAAAGCTTTGTGATTTGCCATGTTTTGAAGTACATATCGCCATCTCCAAATCTATGTCAACATCTAGTTGATAGTCAATGTCAACAATCTAAAGCTTGAAGTACATATCATGATATCGCCATCTCCAGATCTATGTCAACATCTATTAGATAGTCAATGTCAACAATCTAAAGCTTTGTGAGTCGCCATGTTTTAAAGAAGTACATATCACCCATCTCCAGAGCTTCAATTGCCACTTCTAGAAGAAAGACTCGTGGACACCAGAACTCACAGCACAAAAACCAACAAATTACTACTTCCATAGTTGGTTGCAAAGGAAGCTTTCCCTCACAAACCAAGCAGTCCCCTTGACTTGCTTTTCACACCAATTCCCTTATATTTATAATAGAAATTGAGAACAACTTCTAAAATATGAAGGAAATGACAAACACTTTAGTCTTAGAAATATATTTTGAGGTCATCATTTAAATATATTAATTTTATAAAAAAGTTAGATATAGTATTAGTCTTGAAAATATTAGATATGCCAAAAATATAAAATGTTAGATATATTAAAATATTATTTCCTACCTATCGATCAGACCATAGTCTAGCAACATGACAAAGCACTAGCCATAATGATGACCAGAGTTAAAACCCTGTGAAGCATGCTACCTTTGTTGTTAGATATGTTAATATATTATTTCCACCTCTCTATTAGACCTTAGTCTAGCAATAGAACAGAGCACTTGCCATAATGATGACCCAATTTAAAACCTTGTCTAGCATACTACCGTGTGTTATTACAATGGAATGGCCAATATGGGGTTGTAATGTCCCCATTTTTTGGATTCCATGTTCCGTAGTTAGAGGTGGCTTTACGAGTAAAACGAGGATAACAGTGAGCTCGAGCGATTTGGGGGAGCTATGCGGGCTCAGTTCCGTCATTTTGGGTTATTATTGAGCATATTTTAATTAAATACACTAAAAGTATTATTTGGAGCATATTATCTGAGGGAATACCTTCATGTAGTAGCTCGTTGGAACCGGAACGGAAATTATCTACAGGCAAATTAAAAAGGTGAATTAATTATTAATAAAATGACTATTAATAAAAGACGGAAATTAATAAAAATACTCAATGGGGAAATATAAGAGGAAAAGAAGAATCGCCTAACCAGCTACAGGACACCATCAATCCCATTCCGTGGAATACAATACTTTTCTGGGCGGGCGGGCTTTTACCTACCCATAAGCCATTGGGTTCATCAGTTCAGAATCCCTCAGAATCAATAGAGCTAAACATCGAGAAGAAGCTCACTTCATTCTCTTAATAAGCTCCAAAGCTATTGCTCCTTTATTTCGAGTGCACATATAGCCCAGCAAGAGGTACCCCACCTTCACATTCCCATTCCATGATTGCCACCATCATGCATTCTCCTCATTATTGATTATTATTATCTTTTGGAATCGGAATTGAAAGCTCTCGTGGCTTTTTGTGGCGTTGAGGACGGAAACCCTCGGCGAACATTGGATTCAATGGAAAAATCTATCCATCCTAGCCAATCCTTTGAGTAGATCATCCAGATCTACTCTTTGTGCTTCATTGGGATCGATTTCATTTTCTTGCGGTAGAGATTTCTCTTCGGTGGCAGTGGGTTTTATATAGTGGCTGAGTTATTTACTGTGGGTCAAGTTCCTTCACTGGCGGTTGGATATTCATTCATTTTGGTACGAGTTCACTCCCTTGGATGGGCGTTTCCTCTTGCTGGGCGAGTTACCCATTTTGTGGGGTCAAATCAAGAGCTAAGGAGGTCTTTTTGGTATTGGGGTTGAGCTAATCCATTTGGGGCGCCTTCTACAGCTGGGCGCATTTTTCAGTAGGTGACATCTCCATTTATGAGTGGGTCGAGTTGTTTACTGGCTGAGGGACGAGTTCTATACTTAGGGGGTCAAATTAACAATTTTGGGCAGCAATTCTGGTGTGAGAGTCAATATTCTACCCATACTGAAGTCGTTCTCATTGCTGTAATGTATCATATCTTCTGTGGGTCGAGCTGTCATCAAATCTGGATGGAATATCCTTTCTGGATTGCTGATATATCCCTCTATTCGACTGCTGTAGTAATGACACATTCCAGACTGTCACAACTTATTATTTATTGCATCTCCAGGTATATGTATTCAGCCATTGCTTATTGACAGGTCAGATGTTATTCCTTTGTTTGCTGTGGTAATAGGAAGAAATTGTGGGTGTTTTCAGTGTTCACTGTTTGTAACAGCCAAACTCAGTACTAAATAATAATCAGATTTTCTTCATATATGTACTGTTAGTCTGATCTCTGTCGTTTACAACATTACTGTTATATTTTATACAAATGGATGTGCCCCAAATGTGTTAAAAGTAAAACTCTAAATTGTGCAAAAAGCTACTATATCAGCAGCACCCTTAAACCACTACCGTAACAACAGCTTGAAGAAGCTCTCACATCACATGCAAAACAAAGGAGATCCTTAATAACCGAAAGGGAACATTTCAGGGGCAAGCAAACAAAGCCAGGTGATTTTGACAGCAAATATGCAAATTGAATGTGACATCTTAGCAATGAAGAATTCTGACCTTGACCAGTGCACTTTCCTCCTGTTAAAATGACAGAGTATTTCTATTGTTTTACTACTAAAAATAAAGAAATAAATAAATATTATTTTCTAACTGCATTGAATATGTTTTGTGGATATTAGGCAGACCTTCTTCCATTTAAAAAGGGTACCAAACTCCTTTTAAATCAAGCAGTTGTACTCTAGGTCTGCTTAACAGAGTCAGTTCAATCCTAGCACAGTTCCTCTCATCTTGGTCCATATGTTCTGGTATCCTCCCATAATGCCAAGTTCTATTGTCCTCTTGCGTTTTAGATATGGGAGTCTGTAAAATAACCATGTAATCATGAACTCAAATAACACGCTACATTAGCAGGACCTGAACTTTAAATTCTATCATGCAGTTCCAAGTTTATTCTGCCCATTCTGACTTAATGAGAAGAATAGAATACCACTAGGGAAAAAGGATGTCTTGGTAACTGTAGTTTACTCAATCAGCCAACCGCATATATTTAGCTCTGTTGTTCAATCTTCTGAAATAATTCTTGGCTTCTTGGCTTCAGCATTTCCATAGCTAAGTATGGACGACCTGGACTCTGAAAAGGAAACTAATAATTGCACAAAACTAATACTCTTAGGACAGCTGTCTAAACATCACTTTTTGTGAGAAACTACAATGAAACATACTAGTCTGCTAGTATTAATTGCATAAAACATAATCGTAAGAGCCTCGGCATGGAAAAGAGCATAAGGGCGTTGCAACAAATCAGAAGAGGAAGAGATTATCATTGTTGGAACAGATGTTGAACAAGAAAACGACCTAGGCAACCAACCTAGAAATCACTATTAGTTACAACTTACAACATGTTATACCAACAAGGAAAAGCAAATACAAAAGTGATTGTTTGACATAAAATGCTTGAAGTAAATGTTTGGTGCCAATATCACTCTTGACAATTGCTCACCGAATGGCTATAACACATAAATGTCATTGTCAACAACCTCAAATAAGATTGCAATTATGCAAATCTTCAGTTTCAATATCTAAATAGATTTTAATAAAACACACCATTAATTAATCATACCAGGCTCTGCTAAAAAATTTCGCAATTATTCATGTTAGAGGTGCAACCATTTATAATTGATGAAAATGATACACCTATTAAGGAAAAATAACAAACAATTGAACCAGTACAAGACAAGATCCATCTAGAACCTACGTATATTTCCGACATCCTTTGTAAAATTTCTGACTGCGTTCCCTTAAAGCCTCCGCAGTTTCTTCTAATGCTTGGAGCTGCATTACAATTCAATAAACAATGTCATGGTGTAGATATATAACTGAAATCTATTACAGAACATGCAACAATAGAACATCATCGTGCCATTTTAGGAAGATGGTTTACTGAAGAGTGCTGTTATGATCCAGAACCCCACAGACAATGTATCTCTGAAGATAGATCAACCAGAAAAATAGAAAAGGCAGAGTAGATGCATACATTATCATAAGTTAAGGACATCTACAGGCTAGTCACCTAATATTCAAGTGGTACTGTTATACAAAAAAGCACAAGATTCAAAACCTGCTGACAAAACATCAATAAGATTCAATTTACCTCAAAATTTGATAGTGGTGAGGCGGAAAATGGCCAGGGAATTGGGTACAGAGTCCAGACAGATAACATCTGTTGCAGACCCAGATGGATTATATTACTATCTACTATAGTTACCTAATAGGCCAAAATACCTAGCATTTCTGAAACAGGAAATGGCCTATTTTGAAATTTTAGGGAAAAGGGGATTGGTATTCAAATTTTATCGGTAGATATATGAAGTTCTGAACACATAAAAGTAATGCAATAACCAGATTTACGTTAGGCAATACATTCAAAGATGATTATATTACAGCTATGTTACAAGAAACAGGTTCAGTGTGGGAAATAGAAAATCTCAAGTTTCCAGATAAGATATGTTTTAGGGTTTTTATGGATATTTTTAATATATTTGCAAAAATAATTAAAAAATTTGACCATCCATGCTCCTTATACAAAAAAATGGCAAATCATTCAAATTTCTACAAGGACATACACAAAGATGTCAGACCATGTAATGTTTATTTTGTAAGGCTTGGGCTCTCGGGGGTCAATGTTAAATTTTTAGAGACATCATACATTGTAATGTTCAGACAAGTTAATGATATGTTATGATAAGATTGCAATAAAGTGTTATGATGTGTAATAAGACATGAGCAATCTTTACAGGAAAAACGGAACATGTCTCCCCCTTCTATATGTATATAACATATGTATGCACCATGTATGAATTAAATGAATGAAAAACATCATTGGTTCTTCCATATCTGCCCACATGCGTTAAGTATTTCTAACAATGTTATCAGAGCAATGACCAATTGGCTCTGGAGGCATCAAAGAATCATGTAGAGACACCCAAAAATTAAAGCAGCATACCAAAGGAATATTATGTCTATTGTGAGCTAAATAGCACATCAGGCGTGTTACAAGTGATAGGTTTGGAAGTTTTGAATTAATAAAAGGCCAATAATCTTTTAGAAAGTTTATCCATTGGAAACCTTAGAAAATAAATAAGTTATCTTTAAACATGGCCAAAAGTATATTGTATGATTTCTTCAGAGGACAAAAGCATATTGTAAGGGTTCAGCATCAATGGCATATAGACCACGGATATTTTATACAAAAATAGATATTATAAATAAAATGGCAACTTGACGGATCTGATCCAGCATACCCAGCAAGATATATAGCAATACGTTTTCTGTGGGAGTAACATTTCATTTACTTTAAGTTGCAAGGCGCAGTTAAGGGATTTTTTTAAAGTTGTCTTTTATTTGTATTTTTCAGCCCCTTTTCTGCTGGCCATTTCTCACGGGCAACAAACCTATGCTACTTAAAGCTCTCATAATCTGCTTAAGTCCGAGCAAAACCAGATAACAGGAATTTAACAGCATCGTAGTCAACCTTGTAGCTATATAAATGATAAATCTAATATTAAAGAGAAGTAAAATTTGCTTCATAATGCACTCAATTAGATGTCATAGATTGAGATAAGGAATTCAAGATTCCCTATTGGGTTGTTTTTCAGCGGAGTATAATCACACAGCGAAGGATGGATGCTTTAAACTTTGTTGGCGGGGCAGCACAGGGAAGCCAGGATGAGACAGCTAAGTAATTTCATGCGAAATTATCAGAAAAATGAAAGGGCATTTATTTATATTTCTTGTATCGATGTTGAAATTTACTTCCTTCTTCTGACGTTCAACAAGAGTGTATCATTCTAACATAAAACAAAATTAAAGAGAAACAAAATTTGCTGAATAGGGCGCTCAGTTTAATCACACAGCAAAGGATAGATGCTTGAAAGTTTGTTGGCAGGGCACGGCAGGGAAGCCAAGATGAGACAGCTGAGTATTTTTATGTAAACTTTTCAGAAAAATGTACTTCTGATAAGATCAGAAATTTACTTCTATCTTCTGAGGTTCAAGAAAAGTGTACCATTCTAACATAAAACAAATTAAAGAGAAACAAAATTTACTGCATAGTGCACTCAGTTACATGTTACAGATTGAGAGAAAGGAATTCAAGGATTCATATTGGATGTTTTCAGCAGATTTAATCACGCAGCGAAGGATTGATGGCGGGCCAGGGGAGGGAAGCCAGGATAGGACAGATGAGTAATTTGATGTAAAATTATCAGAAAAATGAAGCGGCGTTTGTTTATATTTCTTGGATCGATGTTGAAATTTACTTCCATCTCCTGACGTTCAACAACAGTGTATCACACTCCATAAAATGTAGTAGAACACAGATGCTCATAAACGTCTACTGTTAGAAGCCCATATTATGCAGCAGCTCTTATTTAGAAGAGGCATAAGAAATTGTGTCCCAACTAACCTGCTTGCGGAACATGGGCGAGTCGTCCAGCTTCGTAAAATACATGGTTGTCGATGCTGCGCTATCTGCTTTCCCAATCCTCATGAAAAAGCGGGCACACTCATAATATATCCTCCCCTTGAACAGTTAACGAGATTCGATCAACAAACCTCGCCCTTTCTAAACAAGAGAACAGCCGAAGATCTGCTTTCTAAACCCTTCTGATTTCAGCTCCTGAATAGCAGCCCTGGCAGACTAAGAAAACGAAGGAGGCAACGAAGACGAACATTGTTCGCATATATATGTGCATATAATATTAAGAGACAAAGCTAAGCATCACACCGATATCGTGTTCCACAATTCAGACCCTCGTGGCACTGGAAATGGACAGCATAACCAAAATGCCCGCACAACAACCAATGCACTCAAATAGCATAACCCGACAGGGCCGACCTCGTCAGAAGGCCACCACTCCGAACCCCTCCATCATCAACTGGAGGCATGAAGCTAAATCTTTCCAAAGATTTCACATCAAACGTAGGCCACACACCATGGTTCGAGCCACGGGGCGGTTTCTTTACGCTGAAAGATCTCCTGTGGCAGCTTCTAGAACAAGCCTCGAACCGCCGGGACTTCGAAGCGAAGCATAAGCATTCTTTGCTCCTGAACTAAAGAACACGGTATCAAAAGCGCACTCAAAGGACAAAATGAAGCAATCTTTTCACCGAACTCTCGGAATACGGTAGAAAGAACACGAGTCCGACCCTCTGGAGTCTAGAACATCAACATCAATCTTAAAAGCACATCACGTGAAACGTATTACGCGGACGGACGGATCGATCGAGCCGCTAGAAAGTCGAAATTAAAGCTATATGAAAAAGAACGAACGGGATTCGAACCTCCGAAACATCAAAAAGAAACAATCCGGGCCCTACCGAGGGTGTATTTCAAGGCCGGAAAAAATGAAAAACGGGCCCTAATGCAACATTTTTGCTCAAAACACGCCGTTTCAAGCCTCTCCGGGATCAGAAAAACATCGATAAATGCAGTCTTTGGACACGGATTGGCGAAATTCGCACTAAAATGTATTGTACCCGGCGATCTTTAGCTGGATCCCCGCGGAACCCTGTCCACAACACCGCTGACGGGGCGACAGGTCGGCGCTTTATCCTTCTGTAGAGTAGAACATCCACCTGTGATTGACTGCCAGCGTGGCATCGAGTCAGATGCCCTAGTGCGCCCGTACTCGAGTGGCGCCCAGCCGTCGACTTCTGGGGCTGCCACGTAAAGCACGCGCACATGCCCTCACTGATTGCACGCACCTGATTTTATTTTTTGGGATTAATATATATGCCTGGCGTATTTATTCCGAATTTTTTAATTATGTGGGGAGCATGTGAGGCGGCGTCGCTTAACTGACGAGCAAGTATAGAAAGCATCTCTGAAGCATATTCCTCATCGACGAATAGTATTTCATGCTTCAAGGGACTCTGGGGCCCCACCTCCTGAAACTGACATTCAAGAATCCCAGGTATTTGCTTTAATTAGCAATACTTGGTCCAATTCCTCATTACATTTATGTTTTGCAAATAAATTGAGTATTATAATAATGATGTACTTATGTCGATCATATAATATAATATAATGGGCCTCTTAAAAAACACTTTATTAGTCAACTTGCTTTTTCCTTTTTTTTATCTTTGTTTATAAGGTTAAATCATTAATAATATTGAAGGAAACTACATCACTTAAAATAATTTATTGATAATTGTTTATCAAGGGTAAACTTTCACTATTGTGAATGATTTTAGGTCATAACCAAGGAAGACAAGGTCTTAGCAAATATTATTGTAAGATCGAAAGACGATTTTGGCATGGGCATGGTTAACATCTGCAAGAGTATCCATTGTAGTCATCATCAAGGCTACCTTCAATGAAGTCATGCCTTTTTGAGTAGCATCTAGCCTTACCCAAGAGGTAACCTCTAGTCAACTTTATATAAAATATTGTCCTATGTATTTATCACCTACATTTTTTGCATTTCTATTTATGTCTAATAAATAGCTAAATAAGCTCAAGTGTTTTAAACTTTTTCTTGTTTAAAGCTTAAGCTCGTTAAATATAAAGAAAAAGGTTTTGCATGAAAAATATTAGAGTAGTCCTATATTCATGCAAGGGGGATTTTTGAATTTGATATCATGTAACACTAAACTTGAAGGAGGTGCTCTAAGTTAGCCCAATACGAAGGAATAAGGATAAGCAAAAAATGATTTGGCACTTTTTTTTGTTTCTCAACTCTTCGTTGGAAGTTAAATTGGAGTTTTTTTATGAGAATCATAGAGACAATTTTCTTTTGATGAAATTGTAAATCTAAATTGTTGAGATTGATCATTTAAGTGTTGTAGGGGTTTTCGAGGGGGTTGAACTTATGTGTGCAATTAAAATTGAGTATCTCAACTAAGTTGAAGTGATTTAATAAAATTCGAGTCACCAAATTTTCGTGAGGCCAAATTGAAAAAGGGCCAAAACATTGGCTAGTTATTGAGTTCCCAGTATGAGTCTTCTTAATGGATGAAATGATAGAGAGTTTAGCTTACTAGTTGTAACAAGACTATAGATTTAAGAAAAACATTAAAGGTAAAGAGAAGCCTAAGAAGAGTGTTAATGTGGAACAAAATTTCAACATAGGGATAAGTCATTCACACACGATACCTTGTAACATCATAAAGATGATAAACACAAGTTATACATAGTACACAAGGCATGATGTCAAAACCGGTGAGGATGTTAGTATCAAAATGAGGGAGAATGTTATCACATCAACTTGGGAATTTGCACCATAAAGCCAATGTCCAAAGTGGCAAAGCTTTTAGTGCATATATGCCTTATAAACCATCTTTGACTCCCAGATTGTTATATATGTGGACTTATCCACATCACACACATACACACCCAACATCAATGTTAACAAACACGCGCAATTTAAAAGAGGGGTATTAACATGGAACAAAATCCCAACATAGCAATATTTCATTGTGGTAAGGTTGTATTACGTAGATTGCTATAGGATATCCCAAGATGGATTAATTGGCATGATTAGTTGGTATTGTGTGATTTTGAAGACAAAAGATCTTTCATTGCTCGCATTGCATCCAACCAATGGAAGGTAAATTAATGGAAGCATCAATGGTGAGAGAGATCCCTGTGCAAATAATTTGAAATTTGCCTCGAAAATTCCAATGGATAGTTAATCACAGCATATTTTTAATATGAGACTACAAATCCAATGAGACTTTGTTATTCAATTACTACTTATGATTAGGATATAAAACTAGAAAAATAGTACTTGCGTCAATAAAATTAACTAAGAAATAAGACGTATCTAGGTAGTAAAAACACACAACACCATGGACACGAGATTTACATTGGGGAAACCCATGAGGAAAAACTCTAATAAAAAATAAAGACCATGCCTTGCTCTTATTATTCTTAGGTTTAAAATGCAAAATACAAAGAAAGGTTTACTCGCAATGAGGCAAGTACACATTGTGGCTTGTGATACATTATTATAGGGGCACCTTCTCCCTCTTGCTCTATTATCCAATTCCTCTACATTGCTTGGTTATTGAACATAACATTAATACAATAGGAACAAAACCCCTTTCTCTCATGACAACTAGGATTTTAACACCCCTTTAAAGTTATTGGGGGAAGGGTTAGGGTGTTTTCATTCCCCGACTTTTGATCATGATTACAGTTTAAGTTGATCATGGACCCTTTGAAGTCTTTTTTAAAAACACACATGGTTATCTCGACATGTGAGTAATGAGCAGTAAAATGGCTTCCACTTGGTATTATGGTAGTGAAAGCAATGGTCAACTTGTTGAAGGCATAACTCCTTCATACGAATTATGTTCCCATACCTCTTTATCTCATTAGAAAGCTTTGTAAGAGTCGAACAACATCAATGAACTAGAAACTTTACACACAAAGTTTTGGGGGCAAAATCATTCATGTAAGGCCCAAACCAAGCACTAAAATTTCCAGGACCCCAAATCACCAAATCAAGATAAGCCCCTGAGATTGTCTTGACAAGGCAATTTATCTAGTTTTCCACTTCGTAGAGCACCAAGAAAAATAACAAATATTATATTGATTCATTTCAAATAACAACCCATGGTGATATAATTAATTTGGTAATTGTCAATTGGGTTTAACTCAAGTGGTTGGGAGGAATGTTTGTTATCCCCCCACTCATGTTCAATTTGCGCAAGTGACTTGTTGAGCTCATAACAAGTATATTGTTGTAATGGCATCAATCCATGCTATTGATCAGCCTTGTGTCCCAAAGATTCTAGGGTTTACCCTAGGTACCATTCTCGAAATGAGAGGAGGTACTCGGGGATTTTCCCTGGGCATTATAACCTAGAAAAAAAATGGTAGTTAATAGAAACTTAGTTCTTTTAATCAAAGACTTGGGACATATTTCTAAAATATACAAGTCAAAGCTTTAGTGCATCTCTTCAACTTTGCTTTTTCTTTAATAAAAACAAAATTATATTTATCACTAGAAAATTTACATACATATCGAGAAAGTTGAAACCTTGAGTTTGCATCATGGATGCAATGTAAAAGATTCATAATGTTTTAAGTGTATTAGTGAAAGAAAAAAACAAAACACTTGCACGTGAATTCTATATACTTGTTAATGCTTTGAGATCTACAACACAAAAATATATCAAAACTTGATTTCCATAAAGGAGACCTATGCACCACTAATCATAAAAGCATACACATCATAAGCATAAAAACTAAGGAGCACAATTGTGATCGTCCAAGTTTATAACTTTAGGTTCTCCCTAGATGGAGCCATGTCCATTTTCCTCCTCCCATTTGTTGTTCATGGTTAGAGTTATATTGTTGCCATGTAAGTCAATGACATTTTCTTCTTCCTGGTACCTCTCATTGTCCATGGAGGTTTCTTCTTCTAGGATGGATATTCCTTGGCGGAGGACACTTTCTAGCCTCTTCAAGTGGGTCTCTAGGTTATGCTTAAGGAAATAGATACTTTCTTTTTACCTAAAGCATTGTTGTTAATGCCATCCAGTCAAAGGTACCTCCTCATTTTCTTAAAGGGCACCATTCCATTGAGAATTAATCTCTCTAAAATCCTTAATACCTAATAGTTTCATGTGCATTGTAAGCCATTGTTTCCACCTATTCAATCTTATTTTTCAACACATTGTGGTCTAGCTCTTTCGTGAATAACTTTTGAATAGATGATTTATCTATGCTCCAATTATCCACCTAAACAAATTCATTATAGTTTTTCATCATGCCTTTGAGGAATATTTTAATGTCTTTGCCATAGTGGAATTTTTTTGGAAGGTCACAAGGAATGACCAAAAGAGAGGGAGGGATAGCTTATAAGGTGTTCCTTCCCGACTATTATTTGATGTAGGTGAGGAAAAACTACCTATAAGATCGACATCAATCAACCACCTAATTAGATCCACAATGTGTTAGCTCTTCCCCATGTCGCGAAGGACAAATGATGGGGAAGGGGTTATGAAGCCCCATATGTCATGTCTAGGAGGGGGCTTATGCTCAATCATTTCAACATTGGGTTATTTCCCTAGGAAAATATAACAACCCATCTACCTAAAAAAATGGTGCACTTTTTGACAAGGTTGAAGAGCAAGGCACCAAATTGATGACATCTTTGCCATGTCTTCTTTGGATTTTGAGACAACCTTGATAGTTCATATTAGATTGAGAATGAAATTAAAGGCAACAAAAAAGAAACACAACACTTAAAGAACAATGAAAAACATTATAAAGATGAAATGGCTAGAATGATGATAGATATCTCTAAAAAACAATTGTATCCATTATGCAAATTCACTAAAATCCCATAATAACAAACCAAAACTACATTTTAATGCGCCTTTAAGGAATATTTTAAGGAATATCATAATGCCTTTAAGGAATATTTTAATGTCTTTTCCATAGTGGAGATTTTTAGGAAGGCCAAAAGAGGGGGAAGGCTAGCTTATCAATTATCAATTGTTTCCAACTACCTTATTTACTATAGGGAAGGCAAAAATACTTGTAAGATCGACATTAATTAAGTGCAATCTACCACCTAATTATATCCACAAGGTGTAAGCTCTTCTCACATGCCACGAAGGACACAAGGATTATGAGACCCCTTATGTGATGTTTAGGAGAGGGCTTATGCTCAATCCTTACAACATTGGGTATTTTCTGTAAGAAAATATAACAACCCATTCACCTAAATATGGTGCACTTCTTGTGATCCATATTGTATAGGGAATGAAATGAAACACGCATAGGAATATAACAAAGAGCACAATAATACCATGAAAACCCAACTTCTATTAATGAGTAAAATAACAAAATATTGTAGAACACAAACTGGCTAGAATAGTGGTAGCTTATCTCTAAAGAGAGAGAGAGAGAGAGAGAGAGATGTCAGCTATGCTCATTCAGAAAAAAGATAATACAAGAGGCTGGAAGGATGGCCTTTTAACATAAAGCAAGAACCCTAAAGCTCCAAAACTCTAACCCTAGGAGGTGAAGCGCAAAAAAAGTGTTTTTGAGCCCAAGGTGTTTAGTTTCTACATCAACTTCATGGGGGTGCAACTTTCACATACAATCTCCATTTGGCGTGCCTAGTAGCTCGTTGAAAATCTCTAACCAAGGACTACAATATTGCAGCATGGCCTGGGTGTGTCAAAAACAAACATAGGCCCTAAAATTTCCCTAGAAACATCATTCAGGGCTTGAAAACGACCCAAAAAATCCTAAAAAGTCATAATAAAACTACCAAGATGGAGAGCCATGTTGAGTCAATGGAAGAGGTGGGTGACCATTGATATCTACCTAGATCAATCCCCCCCTAGGAAGCAACGGTCCCCATTATGTCAAGTTCCCATAGTAGATTGAGAAACTTTTACTTAATCTGAATCTAGGTATGACATTTTCCTTGCTAAAGAAGTTGTCCTTCTTCGACAACCTAATAGAGCTGTATGTTTTACTAGCATGTTCCCTTCATCTTGGTTTCCATGATCCAATCCACTGTATCCTGCTCAAGGTAGTCAATATTGAGTTCTATAGGGGCCAAATTCTCAGCCACCTCCAAGGTGTCCAACAGAGGTGGGAAATACTAAGTGCAAGCCAAAGAAAGGAGGAATACTTAATTTGAAATCATTTTCACCCATAACCTTTGTGATGGTGTAAGTCCCATATCAAAGTGGTACGAGCTTCCTGGGGGGTCGTGAAGTGCTCTTTCTGCCAATGTAACCATACCCTATCATGAACATGATGTTGATTTTTCTAAATGAGATGATATTGTATATTTGAATGATGTTATTACAATGATGAGTGTTTCATATATCCATAACATATGGTGACCATCCATGAAAGGATGCATCCCTTGGATAATAAATAACTACTTATTTATTATATATATTTATACTAAACTACTTATCGCTTTTTACTTTTTAAATTATGAATATTGACCATAGTTACAATTTCAACACTCCCTCTTAAATATGGAGGTATTCATAACATCTGCAACATCAAGACCAACCTACCATATGATATGGGAGAATGTATTCTCAATGTTTTCCAAATATAAACATTCCCTCTCAACGAGGGAGCATTCTTCATCATGCCAAATCTTGTCTCTAAAGTATACAAACTTCACTCTAGACTCATGACATGTGTCTGTCAGTCTTGGGGGATGTCTCTCTCCCACCTTAACCGAGAGGAAACCCCCTCTAAGGCTCTCCCTATAAGCCAATTGACTCTCTCTAATATCAGGCTCACTCTGGGTCTTCATCTTCGAGCACTTCAAGTCCATATTATTCCTTGTCATGATCAAGGAAGGACTACACTTGGGCCCATTTATCACAAGTACACCCTTGTGATAAATGTATCATATCTCCATTGGTATGCAACCCAATCTAGGAGAAGGTACACCCAATGCTTACTAGGGAAATTCACCTATGTTTATACATGTCATGTAGTTGGTATCCACAAGACTTGAGCTAGCTCATCCTACAAGGGGTGACCAGTCCCTTGGTGTTGATCAAGCTAAGTCATCTTGAACCATATTTGACATATAGAGGTTTCCTCATGGAACCAATGTCTTGGTTCCTTCATTTGACCATCTGAGGCACGTCGGGATGAAGTCCACATTCCCCCCTACTAGTCCATACGAGACCCTTCGAGGACAATGTCTCATGATGCTACCTCAAACATCAACACTCCCTCTTAGTTAGGGAGATATCTTTTCATGATGTCTTCATCTAGCAGTCCATTGACTGCTTTGCAATCAACTAGTAGCACACAACTACTACCATGTCACCAGTAGCTTGAATCATCTGTCATAGTCTCTGCGATCAAGCAACACACAACTACTCCAAGTGATATGGTAATCTCCATGACAATCAGCTAATATCACACAACTACTACAATGCCATCCAATAGAACACGACTGTGTTGATCCATAGTAGTACGTGACTAATGTCCAGTGGTACACAACCACTGCTAGTAGCACCCAACTACTGTCCAGTGACACACAGTCACTGCCAGTGGTACACAACCACTGTAGTGGCACACAATTATTGTCTAGAGACACACACTCTCCGCCAATGGTACACAACCACCGTAGTAGCACACATCTACTGTCTAGAGACACATAGTCTCTTCCAGTGGTACACAACCACCGTAATAACACACAACTACTATCCAAAGACACACAATCTCCGTCTGTGGTACACAACCATTGTAGTAGCATACAACTTCTCTCTAGAGACACACAATCTTCGCCATAGTCTCACGACTACACATGTGTCTCGTAGTTGTCATGCACTCAACGGAGTGTCACATGATTATACAAGCCACACTTTATCTTAGTAATCTAGGCATGATGTGAGTCATATGCATCATCTCTAAGCTATACTAGCATGATACTATTGCATCATATCTAAGATGTACTAGCATAATGTGACTCAGGCATATGCATCATCTCTAAATTGTAATAGCATGATGCTAATGCATCATATCTAAGTTGTACTAGCATGATGTGGAATATCATCTACATCATCTCTAAGACATACTAGCATGATGTGAATGCATCATATCTAAGTTGTATTGGCATGATGTAGATCAATGCCTTTGCATCATCTATAAGTCATAATATCATGGTTTCAATTGACCATCTCTAAGTTGTACTAGCATGATGCGAGTCATATGCATCATTTATGAGTTGTACTAGCATGATGGTACTGCATCATATCTAAGTTGTACTAGCATGATGTGACTCAGGAATATGCATCATCTTTAAGTTGTACTAGCATGATGCGTCTCAAGACATTTGTATCATATCTAAGTTATACTAGCATGATGTTGAAGCATCATATCCAAGTTGTACTAGCATGATACCGATCAACACTCCCTCTCAACGAAGGGAGCAATCTCCACAAATCCCAACTTGTCCCTGAAGTACTCAAACTTCCCTTTGGACAAGTGCTTTATCAGAATATACACTATATGCTCATCGATGGAGATATATTGGCATTTTACTTCTCCCTTCTAGACTCGATCGCGGATGTAATAATACTTGATCTCAATGTGCTTTGACCTGTCATGGAACATCAGGTTCTCTGAAATCTTCACACAACTTTGATTGTCACAGAATATCACGGTCGAAACTGACACCTGATCAAATAGTCCATAAATCAACTTACGAAGCCATACTGCTTCCGTACAAGCATCACATGTTTTAATGTACTCTACCTCTACAATGCTAAGTGCCATGGCTAAGCCCAAACTGAAACAGGTACCATAGGTACTCTTTTTATCATTTGCACTCCCTACCCAATCAAAGTCTGTATATCCCTGCAACATTTTTTCTCCATTTGAGAATTATATGAGTCCATACCCAACTGTACCACGTAGGTACCTCAACACATGTTTTGCAACAACCCAGTGCAATTTCCTTGGCTCACTCATGAACTGACTCAAGGCGCTCATAAAAAATAGATCTGGCCCGGTGTTCACCAGGTACATCAGGGACCCAACTAGTTGTTTGTACATCGTAGGGTCCACCAAATTTTAGTATGAAGTTTCCTCATTCAGCTTCTTCAAATTTGATATCATGGGTGTGGCCATGGACCTGCAGTCCATTATGCCATATCTATGCAAAATCACAACTGTGTACTTCCTCTGTCAAAGGAATTTCTTGCATGGCCTCTGCAACACCTCCAATCCCTTGGAGAATACTCAATCTCCTAACAGAAATAATGGATCATCCCAAGAATAACCAATCTAGGACTAGCTCCTCTGGAAGTGGATCTGCATGTACAGAGAGTAGCTCCTCCACTCTCTCTGCAGCTGCTCCTTCTGGGGTCCTGCAACTGCTCCCTCTGGGACTCATACTATGCTTTCCACCTCCATTGGATCTATCACCATAGATGTGTTACAATGGGTCTGACCGGATGTATCCACGATCACTAGAACTGTTTCTTTTATCTGGTATGATCCCATCCTGGAGGAATATTTCTCATAGAGACTTTTTATCTCTGATCATCACATATGGCAATGTATCTTCTTGACATCATGTTGGAAGGTCTTGCCCTCCATGACTGCCTTTCTGCATGAGCCAACTAGCTCCCTCTTACACTGAAGCAAACCCCGCTTGTCTAGTTTGCTTCACTAGTTGCTCCATCTCTCTGGGACAACCCTCTTTCCATGAGCCTTCTTTTCAAGAATTTCTTTTTCGAATATATACATTATGAAGATCGACCATAGTTACAAAATTCAACACTCCCTCTTAACTAGGGAGGTATTCATAATGGTCAATTTTACTTGTCTTCTTTGCACTTATTCTATCATAGATATGGGAAAGACCTATAATGGCCTCTAGTACATGTACCTTGCCATCACCTTAAGGCCTACACTTATGAAAAGAATTCTTATTAGGCTTTGATCATGGGTCTGAAACAAAAAATCCATAGATCCAATGTTGCTATTAGACCCAAAAACCCAAACAAGAGCGCATAGCAAAAGGGCATCCAAGAGATCCATGAGGGTAATCAACTCTACAGGGCTGAAATGTTGGGCTGCCATCTTCCTGCTCACATCAATGCAATTGTGACCCATAGTTGATCCTGCCACATATTCAAATCCCTCCCACTTAATCTCTACACAAAACAACACTCGGCCAATTGGGATAATTTATTTTCCGTGAATTCCAAGTCAATCCTGGATCCTCACAATTGCATCCCCAATTGGCAGTTTTCTTTCCAATTCTAGCCAATTTTGGATTGCCATGATTACTAACAATTCTGTGTGATATGCATCCAGCTATCATCTATCTGGAATTTAAATCCGTTAATATATACATATACCCATTAAAAAAAATTGCTTAAATGCCACTATGACCCGAGCTTCGCGCCAATCATACACTTTGCCTCCTAGCCTTCGATGCCCATCACATCGAACTCCCGCTTAAGAGCTATTGTGGCGACCAAATCTATGGTCACAATACACATGTCATCCCAATGGTGAATTTGAGACAATTGGGTCACCATAACCTGCTAGAACGAGATAGAGGGTTACCACTACCGTCATATTCAAAACTCTAACAGAGCGATGTGAATTCAATGAACAATGGTATTAAAAAAAACTAATAAAGTTAAATGAAATTGAAGGGATTTAACTAACAAAGGTTATCCCAACGGAAACGTTCCCACCATGAATGCTAATGCCTCCATGATGGCTTAACAGGCGTATATCACGGTGATTCTTAGTTTCCAACATAACTTTTAAATCAAAGTTTTGATAATGATGATGTACTTCGTATCTAGAGAAGATGGTTGTACTATGGCTAGATTGAATGCCTTAATTTTTATCATGGGATTGATGATCTCAACCTCTCTCGCAATGACATCGTGTAATCGGTTCAATCACCAACAACACCATCACTAAATTTTACTCCTTCTACCACTGCCCCCACGTCCACCGTGAAGTTGAACGACCTCTAAAGGGTCATCGAATTTTAGTCTAAACATGAGGAAATTGAATCCAATTGGAACCCACGCCATCACTCAACTTCTCTTCACACATTCTCGTCTTCTCCCAACCACGTGCTCGACCCATCTCTGTGTGCGTGTGGAAAGAAAACATGGCCGGCAGCCTCTCATACCCTGATTAATCTTGTGTGCTTACTTCATGATTTTAATATGCGCAAATAAAAATCTCTCTCATTTTTTTGGGCCCTCCCGTGAGGTAGTCAAGCCCAGTCGTGCTCTGATACCATGTTGATTTTTCTAAATGAGATGATATTGTATATTCAAATGATGTTAATACATTGCTGAGTGTTTAATATATATAGACAATATGGTGACCATCCATGAAAGGATGCGTCCCTCGGATAATAAATAACTACTTATTCATTATATATATTTATACTAAATTACTTTTCACTTTTTTCTTTTTAAATTATGAATACCGACTATAGTTACAATTTCAACACATGAAACTTGTGTGGAACCCAATGCTAGTCATGACGTTGCTTGTACTTGGCATTGGCCTTCTGCAAGATATCACGAACCAATCATTGGAGCTTATAGATATGTTCAGCAAATTTGGTTGCTTTGTCTGCATCGGTCTCGGTGTGGGAGGACTCTTGTTAGTGAAGATGGAACAAGAAGAGCTACATCAATGGGGGCCAATGGCTAGAACCCCAAGCACACTTGAAAAGGGCTACAACCAATAGAGTTGTGGAGGGCTCTCTTATAGCTATATTGAACATATGGAAGGTTCTTAGCCCATGTACGTCGATGTTTGGAGTTGTACATGCGTGGGATATTCACAACCATCCCGTTGACCACTTCCATTTGCCCATTTATTTGGGGGTGAAAGGAAATCGATTTGGTCAACTTGGTGTCCATTAGAGAACATCAGATAGACCATAAAGTACTGATGAACCTATTATCCCTATCTAAAATAATCGATCGTGGTAGCCCAAAATGAACCCAAACATGTTCAAAGAAGAGCCTAGCAGTGATCTTGGTTGTGATATTTTTTTTACATGGTGCCAAAATGGTCATCTTAGAGAACCGATCAATGACCACAAAGACACAACACCAACCATGTTTGTTAGAGGGAAAACCTAACATGCAATCCATGGATACTGACTCCCAGGGCTTGTCTGGGGTAGGGAGAGGAGTGTACAACTCTTGCTTCTTGATGGATGGTTTAACAATGGCATAGGTAATGCACAACCTGATATACTAGATAACGGTTGATCTCTTGTCAAAGCTTTATCCAGTAGGAATATTTTTGAAGTACTACTATTGTCTTCTCGACACTGAAGTGCCCTCCCACTCGATTGTGGTATGCCTCCCAAATCAGGTTTGCATGCTCGCTTGAAGGAACACAGAGATGGCCCAATTGGCACAAGAGTGCATCCTAGAGGTGGAATTTTGGGACTTGTTTTCTTGCACTCATCGTTTGATAAGTAGTAGCAAAGTCAAAGTCACTATTATATAATTGTGGCCACCTGAAGGTATCGTGTCCATGAGAGTTAAGAATTGTGGTCAGTGCCACAATTAGGGGCTAACTGAGGCAGTCTGCAACACGGTTGGCATTGCCCTTCTTATATTTAATGTTCAAGATAAATTGTTGTAGGTATGTGGACCACTTATGATGTCGATCATTCAACAACTTTTCTTGTGTCTGCATGAATTGCAAAGCCTTGTGATCATTGTTGATGATCATTTCCTTTCCCATAATATAATGCTTTCGTTGTCGGCATGCCTGTACAATGGAGTACATCTTCTTGTCATAGGTGGGATATATGTCAACATCATCAGATAGTGTCTCACTACGATAGGCGATCAAATGTCCCTATTGAGTGAGGACTACACCGATAGCATAGTTAAAGGCATATGTATCAATCTCAAATGGTTGTTGTAGGTGTTAGCACCATGATTTTCATAGCTAAGGTTAGAGGTTTGTCAACAGTTTGCAAAGTCATGCTTGTTAGCACCAATATTGTTTTTATGCATGGCATCACCTAACATCTCCAAGGGTCGGTTTCAAAAGGAAGCTTTATCATTTATTATTTCCATTTCCATTTGCAACTGCGTGTTGTGCAAAGGATTTTGTCGCGCAAAGAATTTTTTCGTGCATAGAATTTTGCTGCACAGAGGATTTTGCTGCATAGAGGGTTTTGCCGCATAGAGGGTTTTTGTCGCCCAGGGGATTTTGTTGCAGAGAGGATTTTGCTGCACATAGGGTTTTGCCAGGCAGGGGATTTTGTCGCACAGAGGATTTTGTCGCGTAGATGATTTTGTTGCGCAGAGGATGTTGTCACGCAGGGGATTTTTTAACGCAGAGGATTTTGTCGCGCAAAGGATTTTTCAGTGGAGAGGGTTTTGCTGCGCAGGGGATACATTGCACGCTGCATAAATGATTGGTTTAGTGGTCAACTTCAAGATCACTTTCTGACCAACTAGAGAGGAATTTTGAAAATCCTCGAGAGGTTTTTGTCGATGACAAACCAAATAATAAAAACCTCTCTCATATTTGCAAAGGGTGTCACGGATTGGGAGATTCGAAGGAATCTTTGAGCCCTATTTTTCAGTGTTCATGATTTCCTGTTTGAGACATGTTTTTGTGACACGTATTCCGGCCAGCTGGAGATGAATTTCAAGAAACCAAGAGAGGTTTTTATTTAGAACGAGCTTACCTACAAAAACTGTTCTCAGATGTTACACAACTGTTACACTAATGATGCTCCTTTCACATTGATGATGCTTTTATGTTTTAATGGTTACTTTTACAGGATTCATCTTCATTTGATGCTTTGTTTAGTAATTAATATTTGTGTCTTTTCTTCTAAAGTTGCACTAGAGATTCATCCACTGATTGATGTCTGTAGTGTAGTGGGCTTTCTTCTCCCACTACTACATATTGAAAAATTTGTGACAACCACTTGCGACGAAAGCACTCTTTTGTTGCAACATGCAAGAGAAAAAGTTCATTTTTTCTAAATCTACCCCGTATTCGTCGCAATATCGAAGCCTGCGGTTTGACTAAATTATAATGGTCAATGTGCGTCGCAAGAGCGACGACTTTAGATTGTACGTCGCAAGAGCGACGAAATTTGACCATAATAATTTAGCTAAAATTTACCATTGAAAATGACCTAAAATAAATATGTGGAAAAAAAATATTTTTAGGTCATTATTGTCGCAATTGCAACAATAGTGACCTAAAATTGGCCTATAAATATTTGACAATTTAAAGATGTTGCGACAATCTTGCTATAACAACGACGGTTCTGAAAGGGTATTTTTGTGCGGAAAAATGTCGCAGAATGTTGTTAGAGGTGGGGAAAAAAGTAAAGCGAGTGAAAAGGGTGATGGTAGATGTTATTGCCCTTGTAAAAAATGTTGCCTCAGACGTCCCGTAAGAATTTTAATAGCAACACCTACAAAACATTCTAGGAAATATGGTCACATTAATGGCGGATCGAATGAATATCGTCCCATGGTAATTAGCTATATATTCATTATCTTTTTTTATTTTGTCAATTTTATATAAAATTATATATATGTTATATATATATATTGTTTGAATGTTTGTTATAGTATACACTAATTTTGCATGATTGTTTGCAATTATAAAGTTAGAGTTGCCCTCTAACTTTCCGCAGAATATTGCACCAAGTATTAGTAGAAATGATGTTGTACAAGCTGAGGAACATCATCATGACCAAGCAAATGAGGATCTCATGGAAGAAGATGATGGGACAAATCAAGTTAATGATCCCATGGAAGAAGATGATGGGACA
>JASDQU010099786.1:299791-312949 GCA_032191745.1 Picea mariana | reverse complement strand
GAAACCATAAACCCTATTTTTCATATGTTCTAGTAGATATGTTAATGATTCCAAGTTTCATATTTGTATTTGACTGAAGGTCCAGCTAGCTTGCAAAGTATCAAATTGAGATTTCAAGTTGATAAACCAAATATGAAATGAATCTAAGCATCATTTGATATCGTCGCAAGAGAGACGAATGTAAATAATCTTGCGACGAATTTGCTATACTATCGACGGAAAAAGTTTGTCGATCATTTTATGCCATTAAATGTAATTTTGTGCAAAAATAATGGATCTTGGGGACTACACTATGGTCAAGGAACGATGAACGAGGAACCAAAATTGCACAAGGACTAGACACCGACAACAAGGACCTGCAAATGGGGCCAACATTGAAATTTTTCCAAACAGTTTCTGTATGCACTGAAATTTGTCATGGATAGACTATTGGCATGCCTTAACGATATGGGAGGCTTTCTGGACTCAAATTTGAGTGACATACCCACTTTCTTCGACCATCATCAATTCATCATGTAAACCATAAACCCTATTTTTCTTTCAGAGTACCCAATTTGGTACACGCAAGTTTTAGGCTTTTGTCGGTCTTTCTTCATTTTGCTTTTAGGTTCTACATTAATGTATATACAATGTATTTGCGTCATCGTTGTGATGAAAAATCCCTCTATTTCATTGATTGCTTAATCAACACCATCAAGATACTAGAGGCGGGCAACATGGACCTGCGAATGGGGCCAATGTTGAAATTTTTTCAAACAGTTTCTGTATGCACTGAAATTTGTCATGGATAGACTATTCACATGCCTTAATGATATGGGAGGGTTTCTGGACTCAAATTTGACTAACACACCCACTTTCTTCCATCATCAATTCATCATGGAAACCATAAACCCTATTTTTCATATGTTCTAGTAGATATGTTAATGAGTCCAAGTTTCATATTTGTATTTGATTGAAGGTCCAACTAGCTTGCAAAGTATCAAATTGAGATTTCAAGTTGATAAACCAAATATGAAATGAATCAAAGCATCATTTGATATCGTCGCAAGAGAGACGAATGTAAATAATCTTGCGACGAATTTGCTATACTATCGACGAAAAAAGTTCGTCAATAATTTTATGCCATTAGTATGTAATTTTGCACAAAAATAATGGATATTGGGGACTACACCATGTTCAAGGAACGAGGAACGAAAATTGCACGAGGACTAGACACCAGCAACAGGGACCTTCGAATAGGGCCAACATTGAAATTTTTTCAAACAGTTTATGTATGCACTAAAATTTGTCATGGATAGACTATTGGCATGCCTTAACGATATGGGAGGGCTTTTGGACTCAAATTTGAGTGACACACCCACTTTCTTTGACCATCATCAATTCATCATGTAAACCATAAACCCCAATTTTCTTTCAGACTACCCAATTTGGTACACGCAAGTTTTAGGCTTTTGTCGGTCTTTCTTCATTTTTCTTTCAGGTTCTACATTAATGTATATAAAATGTATCTGCATCATCGTTGTGATGAAAAATTCCTCTATTTCGTTGATTGCTTAATCAACACCATCAAGATACTAGAGGTGGGCAACATGGACCTACGAATGGGGCCAACGTTGAAATTTTTTCAAACAGTTTCTATATTCTCTGAAATTCGTCATGGATAGACTATTTGCATGCCTTAACGATATGGGAGGGTTTATGGACTCAAATTTGATTGACACACCCACTTTCTTCTATCATCAATTCATCATGGAAACCGTAAACCCTATTTTTCATATGTTCTAATAGATATGCTAATGATTCCAAGTTTCATATTTGTATTTGACTGAAGGTCCAACTAGCTTGCAAAGTATCAAATTGAGATTTTAAGTTGATAAACCAAATATGAAATGAATCCAAGCATCATTTGATATCGTCGCAAGAGAGACGAATGTAAATAATCTTGCGACGAATTTCCTATACTATCGACGAAAAAAGTTTGCCGATAATTTTATGCCATTAGTATATAATTTTGTACAAAAATAATGGATATTGGGGACTACACCATGGCCAAGGAACGAGGAACGAGGAACGAGGAACCAAAATTGCACGAGGACTAGACATTGACAACAGGGACTTGCGAATGGGGCCAACGTTGAAATTTTTCCAAACAGTTTCTGTATGCACTGAAATTTGTCATCGATAGACTATTGGCATGCCTTAACGATGTGGGAGGGCTTTTGGATTCAAATTTGAGTGACACACCCACTTTCTTCAACCATCATCAATTCATCATGTAAACCATAAACCCTAATTTTCTTTCAGAGTAACCAATTTGGTACACGCAAGTTTTAGGCTTTCGTCGGTCTTTCTTCATTTTTCTTTCTGGTTCTATATTAATGTATATAAAATGTATCTACATCATCGTTGTGATGAAAAATCCCTCCATTTCGTTGATTGCTTAATCAACACCATCAAGATACTAGAGGCGGGCAACATGGACCTGCGAATGGGGCCAACGTTGAAATTTTTTCAAACAGTTTATGTATGCACTGAAATTTGTCATGGATAGATTATTTGCATGCCTTAATGATATGGGAGGGTTTCTTGACTCAAATTTGACTGACACACCCACTTTCTTCCATCATCAATTCATCATGGAAACCATAAACCCTATTTTTCATATGTTCTAGTAGATATGTTAATGATTCCAAGTTTCATATTTGTATATGACTAAAGGTCTAGCTAGCTTGCAAAGTATCAAATTGAGATTTCAAGTTGATAAGCCAAATATGAAATGAATCCAAGCATCATTTGATATCATCGCAAGAGAGACGAATGTAAATAATCTTGCGACGAATTTGTTATACTATCGACGAAAAAAGTTCGCCGATAATTTTATGCCATTTGTATGTAATTTTGTACAAAAATAATGGATCTTGGGGACTACACCGTGGTCAAGGAACGAGGAAGGATGAACGAGGAACCAAAATTGCACGAGGACTAGACACCGGCAACAAGGACTTGTGAATGGGGCCAATGTTGAAATTTTTCCAAACAGTTTCTATATGCATTGAAATTTGTCATGGATAGACTATTGGCATGCCTCAACAATATGGGAGGGTTTCTGGACTCAAATTTGAGTGACACACCCACTTTCTTCGACCATCATCATTTCATCATGTGAACCATAAACCCTAATTTTCTTTCAGAGTACCCAATTTGGTACACGCAAGTTTTAGGCTTTCGTCGGTCTTTCTTCATTTTGCTTTCAGGTTCTACATTAATGTATATGCAATGTATCTGCATCATCGTTGTGATGAAAAATCCCTCTATTTTCGTTGATTTCTTAATCAACACCATCAAGATACTAAAGGCGGGCAACATGTACCTATGAATGGGGCCAACGTTGAAATTTTTTCAAACAATTTTTAGATGCATTGAAATTTGTCATGGATAGACTATTCACATGCCTTAGTGATATGGGAGGGTTTTTGGACTCAAATTTGATTGACACACCCACTTTCTTCCATCATCAATTCATCATGGAAACCATAAACCCTATTTTTCATATGTTCTGGTAGATATGCTAATGATTCCAAGTTTCATATTTGTATTTGACTGAATGTCCAGATAGCTTGCAAAGTATCAAATTGAGATTTCAAGTTGATAAACCAAATATGAAATGAATCCAAGCATCATTTTATATCGTCGCAAGAGAGACGAATGTAAATAATCTTGCGATGAATTTGCTATACTATCGACGAAAAAAGTTCGTCGATAATTTTATGCCATTAGTATGTAATTTTGTACAAAAATAATGGATCTTGGGGACTACACCATGGTCAAGGAACGAGGAACGAGGAACGAAAATTGCACGAAGACTAGACACCGACAACAGGGACCTACGAATGGGGCCAAGGTTGAAATTTTTCCAAACAGTTTCTGTATGCACTAAAATTTGTCACGGATAGACTATTGGCATGCCTTAACGATATGGGAGGGTTTCTGGACTCAAATTTGAGTGACACACCCACTTTCTTCCATCATCAATTCATCATGTAAACCATAAACCCTAATTTTCTTTCAGAATATCCAATTTGGTACACACAAGTTTTAGGCTTTCGTTGGTCTTTCTTCATTTTTCTTTCAGGTTCTACATTAATGTATATACAATGTATCTTCGTCATCGTTGTGATGAAAAATTCCTCTATTTCATTGATTTCTTAATCAACATCATTAAGATACTAGAGGCGGGCAACATGGACCTACAGATGGGATCAACTTTGAATTTTTTTCAAACAGTTTATGTATGCACGAAAATTTGTCATGGATAAACTATTCGCATGCCTTAACGATGTGGGAGCGTTTCTAGACTCAAATTTGACTGACACACCCACTTTCTTCCATCATCAATTCATCATGGAAACCATAAACCCTATTTTTCATATGTTCTAGTAGATATGTTAATGATTCCAAGTTTCATATTTGTATTTGACTGAAGTTCCAACTAGCTTGCAAAGTATCAAATTGAGATTTCAAGTTGATAAACCAAATATTGAATGAATCCATGCATCATTTGATATCGTCGCAAGAGAGACGAATGTAAATAATCTTGCTATGAATTTGCTATACTATCGACGAAAAATAATCTTGCGATGAATGAGGAACGATGAACGAGGAATGAAAATTGCACGAGGACTAGACACCAACAACAAGGACCTGCGAATGGGGCCAACTTTGAAATTTTTTCAAACAGTTTATGTATGCACTGAAATTTGTCATGGATAGACTATTGGAATACCTTAACGATATCGGAGGGTTTCTGGACTCAAATTTGAGTGACACACCCACTTTCTTCCATCATCAATTCACCATGTAATCCATAAACCCTATTTTTCTTTCAGAGTACCCAATTTGGTACACATAAGTTTTAGGCTTTCGTCGGTCTTTCTTCATTTTACTTTCAGGTTCAACATTAATATATATACAATGTATCTGCATCATCGTTGTGATAAAAAATCTCTCTAATTCATTGATTGCTTAATCAACACCATCAAGATACTAGAGGCGGGCAACATGGACATGTGAATGGGGCAAACGTTGAAATTTTTTCAAACAGTTTTTGTATGCACTGAAATTTGTCATCGATAGACTATTCGCATGTCTTAACGATATCGGAGGGTTTATGGACTCAAATTTGACTGACAAACCCACTTTCTTCCATCATCAATTCATCATGGAAACCATAAACCCTATCTTTCATATGTTCCAGTAGATATGTTAATGATTCCAAGTTTCATATTTTATTTGAATGAAGGTCCAGCTAGCTTGAAAGTATCAAATTGAGATTTCAGGTTGATAAACCAAATATGAAATGAATCCAAGGATCATTTGATATCGTCGCAAGAGAGACGAATGTAAATAATCTTGCGACGAATTTGCTATACTATCGACGAAAAAAGTTCGTCAATAATTTTATGCCATTAGTATGTAATTTTGTACAAATATAATGGATCTTGGGGACTACATCGTGGTCAAGGAAAGAGGAATGATGAACGAGGAACGAAAATTGCACGAGGACTAGACACCAGCAACAAGGACCTGCGAATGGGGCCAACCTTGAAATTTTTCCAAACAATTTCTGTATGCACAGAAATTTGTCATGGATAGACTATTGGCATGCCTTAACAATATGGGAGGGTTTTTGGACTCAAATTTGAGTGACATACACACTTTCTTCGACCATCATCAATTCATCATGTAAACCATAAACCCTAATTTCCTTTCATAGTACCCAATTTTGTACATGCAAGTTTTAGGCTTCCGTCGGTCTTTCTTCATTTTGCTTTCAGGTTCTACATTAATGTATATACAATGTATCTGCGTCATCGTTGTGATGAAAAATCCCTCTATTTCGTTGATTGCTTAAGCAACACCATCAAGATACTAGAGGCGGGCAACATGGACCTGTGTATGGGGCCAACGTTGAAATTTTTTCAAACAGTTTATGTATGCATTGAAATTTGTCATGGATATACTATTCGCATGCCTTAACGATATGGGTGAGTTTCTGGACTCAAATTTGACTGACACACCCACTTTCTTCCATCATCAATTCATCATGGAAACCATAAACCCTATTTTTCATATGCTCTAGTAGATATGTTAATGATTCTAAGTTTCATATTTGTATTTGACGGAAGGTCTAGCTAGCTTGCAAAGTATCAAATTGAGATTTCAAGTTGATAAACCAAATATGAAATGAATCCAAGCATCATTTGATATCATCGCAAGAGAGACAAATGTAAATAATCTTGTGACGAATTTGCTATACTATCAACGAAAAAAGTTCGTCGATAATTTTATGCCATTAGTATGTAATTTTGTACAAAAATAATGGATCTCGAGGACTACACCATGGTCAAGGAACGAGGAACGAGGAACGAAAATTGCACGAGGACTAGACACCAACAACAGAGACCTGGGAATGGGGCCAACGTTGAAATTTTTCCAAACAGTTTCTGTATGCACTGAAATTTGTCATGGATAGATTATTGGCATGGCTTAATGATATGGGAGGGTTTCTGGACTCAAATTTGAGTGACACACCCACTTTCTCCCATCATCAATTCATCATGTAAACCATAAACCCTAATTTTCTTTCAGAGTACCCAATTTGGTACATGCAAGTTTTAGGCTTGTGTCGGTCCTTCTTCATTTTGCTTACAGGTTCTACATTAATGTCTATACAATGTATATGTGTCATCGTTGTGATGAAAAATCCCTCTATTTCGTTGATTGCTTAATCAACACCATCAAGATACTAGAGGTGGGCAACATGGACCTGCGAATGGAGCCAACGTTGAAATTTTTTCAAACAGTTTCTATATGCACTGAAATATGTCATGGATAGACTATTCGCACACCTTAACGATATGTGAGGGTTTATGGACTCAAATTTGACTAACACACCCACTTTCTTCCATCATCAATTCATCATGGAAACCATAAACCCTATTTTTCATATGTTCTAGTAGATATGTTTTTTAAGAACCAAATATCAATATAGCATAGAAAAACCTCAGAATAAGTACTCAACGCCTTGAAAAAGAGAGAAATTCACATACTAAGCCACTTCGAGGGGGCAACCTCCTTATGTCTACATAAATGTACAATTCCAAGATGATTCCAAATGAAAATGTCTCCTTGGTATATACAGGAGACTAGGAGGTATAATTACAACTAATGGAATAAAGCTGACATAAATAAAATAACATTACTAATGTAATATGCCCCAATTAAGGGGTAATGAGCCAATATTAGGGCTTAACAATGTTAATGATTCCAAGTTTCATATTTGTATTTGACTGAAGGTCCAGCTAGCTTGAAAAGTATCAAATTGAGATTTCAAGTTGATAAAGCAAATATGAAATGAATCCAAGCATCATTAGATATCGTCGCAAGAGAGATGAATGTAAATAATCTTGCGAGAATTTGTTATACTATCGACGAAAAAAGTTCGTCGATAATTTTATGCCATTAGTATGTAATTTTGTACAAAAATAATGGATCTTAGGGCCTACACGATGGTCAAGGAACGAGGAATGATAAACGAGGAACCAAAATTGCACGAGGACTAGACAACGACAACAGGGACCTGCGAATGGGGCCAACATTGAAATTTTTTCAAAGAGTTTCTATATGCACTGAAATTTGTCATGGATAGACTATTTGCATGCCTTAACGATATGGGAGGGTTTCTGGACTCAAATTTGAGTGACACACCCACTTTCTTCCATCATTAATTCATCATGTAAACCATCAACCCTAATTTTCTTTCAGAGTACCCAATTTGATACACGCAAGTTTTAGGCTTTCGTTGGTCTTTCTTCAGTTTGCTTTCAAGTTCTACATTAATGTATATACAATGTATTTGCGTCATCGTTGTGATGAAAAATCCTTCTATTTCGTTGATTGCTTAATCAACACCATCAAGATACTAGAGGCGGGCAACATGGACCTGTGAATGAGGCCAACGTTGAAATTTTTTCAAATAGTTTTTGTATGCACTGAAATTTGTCTTGGATAGACTATTCACATGCCTTAATGATATGGGAGGGTTTATGGACTCAAATTTGACTGACACACCCACTTTCTTCCATCATCAATTCATCATGGAAACCATAAACCCTATTTTTCATATGTTCTAGTAGATATGTTAACGATTCCAAGTTTCATATTTGTATTTGACTGAAGGTCCAGATAGCTTGCAAAGTATCAAATTAAGATTTCAAGTTGATAATCCAAATATGAAATGAATCCAAGCATCATTTGATATCGTCGCAAGAGAGACGAATGTAAATAATCTTGTGACGAATTTGTTATACTATCGACAAAAAAAGTTTGCCGATAATTTTATGCCATTAGTATGTAATTTTGTACAAAAATAATGGATCTTGGGGAGTATACCATGGTCAAGGAACGAGGAATGAGGAACAAAAATTGCACGAGGACTAGACACCGACAACAAGGACCTGCGAATGGGGCCAAGGTTGAATTTTTTCCAAACAGTTTATGTATGCACTAAAATTTGTCATGGATAGACTATTGGCATGCCTTAAAGATATGGGAGGGTTTCTGGACTCAAATTTGAGTGACACACCCACTTTCTTCGACCATCATCAATTCATCATGTAAACCATAAACCCTAATATTCTTTTAGAGTACCCAATTTTGTACACGCAAGTTTTAGGCTTTCGTCGGTCTTTCTTCATTTTGCTTTCAGGTTCTACATTAATGTATATACAATGTATCTACATCATCGTTTGAAGAAAAATCCCTCTATTTCATTGATTGCTTAATCAACACCATCAAGATACTAGAGGCGGGCAACATGGACCTACGAATGGGGCCAACTTTGAAATTTTTTCAAACAGTTTCTATATGCACTGAAATTTGTCATGGATAGACTATTCACATGCCTTAACGATATGGGAAGGTTTTTGGACTCAAATTTGATTGACACACCCACTTTCTTCCATCATCAATTCATCATGGAAACCATAAACCCTATTTTTCATATGTTCTAGTAGATATTTTAATGATTCCAAGTTTCATATTTGTATTTGACTGAAGGTCCAACTAGCTTGCAAAGTATCAAATTGAGATTTCCAGTTGATAAACCAAATATGAAATGAATCCAAGCATCATTTGATATCGTCGCAAGAGAGACGATTGTAAATAATCTTGCGACGAATTTGCTATACTATCGACGAAAAAAGTTCGCCGATAATTTTATGCCATTAGTATATAATTTTGTACAAAAATAATGGATCTTGGGGACTACACCATGGTCAAGGAATGAGGAACGAAAATTGCACGAGGACTAGACACCGGCAACAGGGACCTGCGAATGGGGCCAACATTGAAATTTTTCCAAACAGTTTATGTATGCATTGAAATTTGTCATGGATAGACTATTGGCATGCCTTAATGATATGGGAGGGTTTCTAGACTCAAATTTGAGTGACACACCCACTTTCTTCGACCACCATCAATTCATCATGTAAACCGTAAACCCTAATTTTCTTTCAGAGTACCCAATTTGGTACACGCAAGTTTTAGGCTTTCGTTGGTCTTTCTTTATTTTTCTTTCAGGTTCCACATTAATGTATATACAATGTATCTGCGTCATCGTTGTGATGAAAATCCCCTCTATTTCATTGATTGCTTAATGAACAAAAAAAGTTTGCGGATAATTTTATGCCATTAGTATGTAATTTTGTACAAAAATAATGGATCTTGGGGAGTACACCATGGTCAAGGAACGAGGAACGAGGAACGAAAATTGCACGAGGACTAGACACCGACAACAAGGACCTGCGAATGGGGCCAAGGTTGAATTTTTTCCAAATAGTTTATGTATGCACTAAAATTTGCCATGGATAGAATATTGGCATGCCTTAACGATATGGGAGAGTTTCTAGACTCAAATTTGAGTGACACACCCAGTTTCTTCGACCATCATCAATTCATCATGTAAACCATAAACCCTAATATTCTTTTAGAGTACCCAATTTTGTACACGCAAGTTTTAGGCTTTCGTCGGTCTTTCTTCATTTTGCTTTCAGATTCTACATTAATGTATATACAATGTATCTGCATCATCGTTTGAAGAAAAATCCCTCTATTTCGTTGATTGCTTAATCAACACCATCAAGATACTAGAGGCGGGCAACATGACCTGCGAATGGGGCCAACTTTGAAATTTTTTCAAATGGTTTCTATATGCACTGAAATTTGTCATGGATAGACTATTCACATGCCTTAATGATATGCGAAGGTTTTTGGACTCAAATTTGACTGACACACCCACTTTCTTCCATCATCAATTCATCATGGAAACCATAAACCCTATTTTTCATATGTTCTAGTAGATATTTTAATGATTCCAAGTTTCATATTTGTATTTGATTGAAGGTCCAACTAGCTTGCAAAGTATCAAATTGATATTTCAAGTTGATAAACCAAATATGAAATGAATCCAAGCATCATTTGATATCGTCGCAAGAGAGACGATTGTAAATAATCTTGCGACGAATTTGCTATACTATCGACGAAAAAAGTTCGCCGATAATTTTATGCCATTAGTATATAATTTTGTACAAAAATAATGGATCTTGGGGACTACACCATGGTCAAGGAATGAGGAACGAAAATTGCACGAGGACTAGACACCGGCAACAGGGACCTGCGAATGGGGCCAACATTGAAATTTTTCCAAACAGTTTTTGTATGCATTGAAATTTGTCATGGATAGAATATTGGCACGCCTTAATGATATGGGAGGGTTTCTAGACTCAAATTTGAGTGACACACCCACTTTCTTCGACCATCATCAATTCATCATGTAAACTGTAAACCCTAATTTTCTTTCAGAGTACCCAATTTGGTACACGCAAGTTTTAGGATTTCGTTGGTCTTTCTTTATTTTTCTTTCAGGTTCCACATTAATGTATATACAATGTATCTGCGTCATCGTTGTGATGAAAAATCCCTCTATTTCGTTGATTTCTTAATCAACACCATCAAGATACTAGAGGCGGGCAACATGGACCTGCGAATGGGGCCAACGTTGAAATTTTTTCAAACAGTTTCTGTATGCACTGAAATTTGTCATGGATAGACTATTCGCATGCCTTAACGATATGCAAGGGTTTCTATATTCAAATTTGACTGACACACCCACTTTATTCCATCATCAATTCATCATTGAAACCATAAACCCTATTTTTCATATGTTCTAGTAGATATGTTAATGATTCCAAGTTTCATATTTGTATTTGACTGAAGATACAACTAGCTTGCAAAGTATCAAATTGAGATTTCAAGTTGATAAACCAAATATGAAATGAATCCAAGAATCATTTGATATCGTCGCAAGAGAGACGAATGTAAATAATCTTGCAACGAATTTGCTATACTATCGACGAAAAAAGTTCGCCGATAATTTTATGCCATTAGTATGTAACTTTGTACAAAAATAATGGATCTTGGGGACTACACCATGGTCAATGAATGAGGAACGAGGAATGATGAATGAGAAACCAAAATTGCACGAGGATTAGACACCGGCAATAGGGACCTGCGAATGGGGCCAACGTTGAAATTTTTCCAAATTGTTTTTGTATGCACTAAAATTTGTCATGGATAGACTATTGGCATGCTTTGATGATATGGGAGGGTTTCTGGACTCAAATTTGAGTGACACACCCACTTTCTCCGACCATCATCAATTCATCATGTAAACCATAAACCCTAATTTTCTTTCAGAGTACCCAATTTGGTACACACAAGTTTTAGGACTTCGTCGGTCTTTCTTCATTTTTCTTTCAGGTTCTACATTAATGTATATACAATGTATCTACGTCATCGTTGCGACGAAAAATCCCTCTATTTCGTTGATTGCTTAATCAACACCATCAAGATACTAGAAGCGGACAACATGGACCTGCGAATGGGGCCAACGTTGAATTTTTTTCAAATAGTTTCTGTATGCACTGAAATTTTTCATGGATAGACTATTCGCATGCCTTAACGATATGGGAGGGTTCTAGACTCAAATTAGACTGACACCCACTTTCTTCCATCATCAATTCATCATGGAAACCATAAACCCTATTTTCATATGTTCTAGTAGATATGTTAATGATTGCAAGTTTCATATTTGTATTTGACTGAAGGTCTAGCTAGCTTGTAAAGTATCAAATCGAGATTTCAAGTTGATAAACCAAATATGAAATGAATCCAAGCATCATTTGATATCGTCGCAAGAGAGACGAATGTAAATAATCTTGCTACGAATTTGCTATACTATCGACAAAAAAAGTTCGTTGATAATTTTATGCCATTAGTATGTAAGTTTGTACAAAAATAATGGATCTTGGGGACTACACCATGGTCAAGAAACGAGGAATGGAAATTGCATGAGGACTAGACACCGCCAACAGGGACCTGCGAATGGGGCCAACACTGAAATTTTTCCAAACAGTTTCTGTATGCACTGAAATTTGTCATGTATAGACTATTGGCATGCCTTAATGATATGGGAGGGTTTCTGGACTCAAATTTGAGTGACACACCCACTTTCTTCGACGATCATCAATTCATCATGTAAACCATAAACCCTAATTTTCTTTCAAAGTTCCCAATTTGGTACATGCAAGTTTTAGGCTTTTGTCGGTCTTTCTTCATTTTGCTTTCAGGTCCTACATTAATGTATATACAATGTATCCGCATCATCGTTGTGATGAAAAATCCCTCTATTTCGTTGATTTCTTAATCAACACCATCAAGATACTAGAGGCGGACAACATGGACCTGCGAATGGGGCCAGCGTTGAAATTTTTTCAAACAGTTTCTGTATGCACTGAAATTTGTCATGGATAGACTATTTGCATGCCTTAACGATTTGGGAGGGTTTCTGGACTCAAATTCGACTGACACCCACTTTCTTCCATCATCAATTCATCATGGAAACCATAAACCCTATTTTTCATATGTTCTAGTAGATATGTTAATGATTCCAAGTTTCATATTTGTATTTGACTGAAGGTCCAGCTAGCTTGCAAAGTATCAAATTGAGATTTCAAGTTGATAAACCAAATATGAAATGAA
>JASDQU010099786.1:282630-299741 GCA_032191745.1 Picea mariana | reverse complement strand
TGGAAACCATAAACCCTATTTTTCATATGTTCTAGTAGATATGTTAATGATTCCAAGTTTCATATTTGTATTTGACTGAAGGTCCAGCTAGCTTGCAAAGTATCAAATTGAGATTTCAAGTTGATAAACCAAATATGAAATGAATCCAAGCATCATTTGATATCGTCGCAAGACAAACAAATGTAAATAATCTTGCGACGAATTTGCTATACTATCGATGAAAAAAGTTCATCGATAATTTTATCCCATTAGTATGTAATTTTGTACAAAAATAATGGATCTTGGGGACTACATCATGGTCAAGGAACGAGAAACTATGAATGATGAACCAAAATTGCATGAGGACTAGACGTTGAAAACAGGGACCTACGAATGGGGCCAACTTTGAAATTTTTCCAAATTGTTTATGTATGCACTGAAATTTGTCATGGATAGACTATTGGCATGCCTTAACGATATGGGAGGGTTTCTAGACTCAAATTTGAGTGACACACCCACTTTCTTCCATCATCAATTCATCATGTAAACCATAAACCCTAATTTTCTTTCAGACTACCCAATTTGGTACATGCAAGTTTTAGGCTTTCGTTGATCTTTCTTCATTTTTCTTTCAGGTTCTACATAATGTATATACAATGTATCTGCGTCATCGTTGTGATGAAAAATCCCTCTATTTCGTTGATTTCTTAATCAACACCATCAAGATACTAGAGGCGGGCAACATGGGCCTGCGAATGGGGCCAACTTTGAAATTTTTTCAAAAGGTTTCTATATGCACTGAAATTTGTCATGGATAGACTTTTCACATGCCTTAATGATATGGGAGGGTTTTTGGACTCAAATTTGACTGACACACCCACTTTCTTCCATCATCAATTCATCATGGAAACCGTAAACTCTATTTTTCATATGTTCTAGTAGATATGTTAATGATTCCAAGTTTCATACTTGTATTTGACTGAAGGTCCAACTAGCTTGCAAAGTATCAATTTGAGATTTCAAGTTGATTAACCAAATTTCATTAGGTTGGAAAATTTCTTGTAGCATCATAACATTAGGTTGGTAAATTGAGAACATTCATCTGAGGGATAACTGTATGTGGGCACCCCCAACCCCTCTGGAATTTAGTGAAGTAATGATAATTTTGTAACAAATTTTTAGGTCTGCCCTGCTCTAAAGACCCCATTGATGGTGAGTTTCTTACCCTCTCTTACTTCTTTCCTTGCTTTACACTTAGCCAATGGTATATCTGATTTTATTTCAATAGTAGAAGGCATTTTCTTGTCCAAGGCTAGTCCCCCCACCAATCCCCTTGGTTCCATCTCGAATTATTTTAATGATCTGAACAAACATAAGCACTTTAGGGCAATTTTTTTAGACTTCTTCTTCAGGTCATTTGTGGGTAGAAGGGATTGTGACTTAGTCTCTTTAACCAAAACATTATTCGTTTGGACATGGACCAACTTAGTACTTAGATGAGAGAGAGAAAAAAAAGACATAAAATAACTTGAAGCTTATGTGATTAATCAGGTACTTCTTTATCGACTTTATTGCATGCCCTTGCAGTATTAGATGCGAGGACATGCATATCGGTCATATTTTAAAGGAAACAACTAAAATATATTGTACTAGGTCTAGAGTACATGATGTGAAACAATAACCTGTGAATGGGGCCAACGTTGAAATTCTTTCAAAATGTTTTTGTATGCACTGAAATTTGACATGGATAGACTGTTCCCATGCCTTGACCATATGGGAGGCTTTCTAGACTCAAAGATCACTCACACACCCAACCTATATATCGACCCATCTGGTCCTCGTTTCGCTTTAATTTTCTCGGTCGTATTTTAAAGGAAAAAGCTATTAAAAGACATTTTACTAGGGATATAGTACATGATGGGAAACAATGACCTGTGAATGGGGCCAACATTGAAATTTTTTCAAAATGTTTTTGTATGCACCGAGATTTGACATGGATAAACTGTTCACATGCCTTGACGATATGGGAGGGTTTCCAGACTCAAATATCACTCACACACCCACTCTTTATATTCATCGTCTGTGTCGTTGAAAAGAGTACTTAGATGAGAGAAAAAAAACAAAGACATAAAATAACTTGCGTGATTAATCATGCATTGACATGGTTAGACTAGACGCATGCATTGATGGCATGGGAGGGTTTTTGGACTCAAAAATGACTCGCACAAACAATTTGACAATCAAATAATAAGCCTAGTACCTATCACCATTAAACAAAGGTAGTTTATAAGTGCTTGGAGGAGGGGGTATCTTCAAATGTACACATGGGTTAAACAAAGGAAATGGGTGAGGTGGTTCCATCTAACGAAATATTGGTATGATATTATGTATTACTCTACCTCCAAAATTACCTAATTTAAAGCGCTATATGGTTATGAACCCATGTCACCGAAGAATTGGGTCATTAAAAATGCAAGTATAAACTATTATTAATCTCTTTTAAAAGCAAATTGGCTACCATAGGTTAACTCTCTCTCTTTCTTGTGAAAAAATACATAGTTAAAATAAGTTACCTTAATGCAATCAGTGCTGCAATAAGGTCTAAATATGCATGAGTCGATATGCTTTTGGCCTCATGAATGAGCAATATACCTAGAATGATCAATAAATATCATCATCGTAAATGTCATCATTGTTGTCATAGTATTGTAGCAACAAATTTTCAATGAACATGATGTTCTTCATTGTTATAGCATCTTCGTCGAAACTATTCGAAAACATGGGACGTTGGCCCGTGAGTTTGGTGGCAAGAAGAAGATGCTTGATGGCATTTTGTATTTAAAATTTATGGGTTGACAATTTACTCCAAGTTAGTTGACAAGTTCCTCTCAAAAACCACATGCAAAAACTTTTCAATATAGGAAAAAATGTTCAAATTGAACACAAAATTTTAACACTGCTAGGAACCAAGACACAATTATACGAATAATAGGTGGTGGATATAAATCCTGTTTAAATCTTCCTAGTATACCCAAAGTTTGGTGTTTGACTATGTCTACACATGGCTTTTAAAGTTGTCTAACACAAGACCTCCCTTCGTTAACACTCTATACAAGCAAACTGAGATCTAATATTCCTTACCTTCATATGTAGAACATACATGTACCTTATAATCCACCTTAATAGTTACATAACATTAATGTAAAACAACCTTAAAACTAGAAATTGTACATGTTCAAATAGTTTTCCGCTAAGACTCTTATAAACCAAACCCTTGTAATTGTTAACATATAACCCCTAACATTTATAACCCTCTTAAGCTTATAAACCCTAATATAACCTCCCTATCCCCTACCATCTATAATCTCAATAACCCATCTCCCATTAACAACTAATAGAACCCTTGGTATCTATAAAGACATATAATCTCTAATCCTTACACCTTCTATTAATGCATCTAACTAAAATAACAGTGGATTCCTATACCCTTTCATCCATAACCCTATAACCCATCTCATTCCTAACCCATATGAATCCCAACAAAAATAACCTTCCATAGTACATTATAACCCATAATATAAGACATAACCACTACAACTCCTAATCCCTAAAACTTATAACACCTATAAAAGTTAATCCATAAACATTATAACCCTCAACCATTACCCCCAAACACTTATCATTCCTAATATAACGTTGAACTCTTATGTCCTAATTCTTAAACCCTACGACTCTTAACCCATATAACCCTTATCATTAATAACCCYTAAACTCTATAACCCTCAAACTTTATAAACTCTACACCTAACAGATAGGATGACTAACTCGTATAACCCCTTGCCCCAACACTTGTAAACCCTAACAAATATAACCCCACAACCCCATAATGAGTGTAACATTCACCCCAACAACCTATCACCCTTAACCCTCATAATTTCTTACCTTGATAACCTTATCACCCCTAATCCCTATATTTCATATAATATTGACCTCTATAACCTATCAACCTAACCTTTATAATTTCTTACCCTTATAACTCCTGTCACCCCTGACTCATACAAATCCTAGCCATGGTAACCCCTAAACTGTATCTATGTTAACAACTAACCTCTAAACCATAACCCCTAAACCCAAAACTTGCATAATCCTTAAGACCCTAAACTTGTATAACCCCTAACCTATATATCCCTTACCTTCATAACCCCTAACCCCTAACCCATATAACTCATATATCGTGTAATCCCTATAACATATAATTCGTAACCCATAAACTCTATACATTTTAACCACTACAATTTTTAACCTACATTAACCCTAACCCTTATCACCCCTAAAGCATATAACTTTTATCTCTCTTAATTGTTATAACCCCTTATCCTTAACACCTATAACGTATATACCGTTCACCCCTTTGACCTATCACTACCAATCTTAACCCACATTAAAACTAACCTCAATCATCCCCAAATCCTATAATCCTTATCATTATGAACCATTATAACCCATTACCCCTAACAACTATAACACATATACCTTTATCGCTTTAACTTATCAACACCAACCTTCATAATATGTAACACTTATTAACCCATACAATCCTTATAACTTGTATTCCTAAATGATATAACCCATACCCATTATAATCCCTTACTAACCCAATAAAATATAACACCTATAACCTCTAATACCCCCATCACCAAACTTGCAAAATTTCTAAACCCAACAATCATCGACACATATATCCCCAAACCCCTATAACACTTAATACTAAACTCTTGAACCCTATAACCCCTATAATCACTAATTCATATAACCATTATCAATCCTTAACTCCTATAACTCCAAATTCTTAGTCCCTATAAATATTTACTATAACTTTTACCCACCCCCCAACATGTAATGTAATACCTAACACATATAACCACTAAATTATATATTACCTAGTTGCTAACAATTAACCACTATAACCCCTAACTCATATAATTTATAAAACCTATAACCCCATACCCCTAAACCCCAAAATTATAGTCCCTAACTCCTCACCTTATAGACCATATGAACATTTTACTCCTATAACCCATCATCCATAAGTTATCAACCCTAACACTTATGAACCTATAACCCCTAAACCTTATAATCAATATAACCCATATAACCCTTAACATGCAATCCTTATAACCCACATCCACCAATATTTATAGACCAATATATTACCACTAGCACCTTTAACCATAACATTTGAGCCTTATCCCAACCCCTATATCCCCTAAATCTTATAAACATTGATATAGCCTTAACCTCTAAGATTTATAATCCCAACCCATGTAACCCTAACTAATATATGCCCTTACTCCTAGCCCTTATATCCTTTAACTCTTATAAACCCTAATATAACCTCTGAACCTTAACACCTATAACTGCTTACTCCCCCAACCATTATAACCCCCTAACCCCTAAACCCCATATTCTCCAATTATTAATCCATGCAATCCCTAGTACCTATCACCTTAATTCCTATCCTATAATCCATAATATAATCCATTATATTATGATGAATTTAATTAAAATATATATTAATTAAATTAAAACAATTAATAATAAAACATTAAAAAAAAACAAAAAAAAAATACAAATGCCAAACTAATCCGCCCGCACCCATTCATTACGAAAAAAAATTGGGCTTCAACCATATGCTAGCTGAGGGAAACCCCGTCCGAGGAGGAGAAAAACCAATCCAGTGTCCGAGGAGAAAAACCAAACCCCCGTTCGAGGAGAAATTGGGCGTCCGAGGAGAAAAACCATTCCTGATTCCGGACCATACATCATGTTCGTGGGCGTCCGAGGAGAAAAACTCTATTCGACAGAGGCAGAGGAGAAAAACCCCATCTGACAGAGGTAGAGAAGTGTAGATATTTAAGGGTCTAGGCATTCGATTGGACATCGACAGAGGCAAAGGATCCCTATCCGGAAAAACCTGTGGAGATGTCGCGGAACTTGGTAATGTCTCTCCTCTTGCCTGCCAAAAATGTCTCTCTAAAATCGGTAATCCTTTGTGACATGTAGTTAAAACCCTAGTTTAACGTTTGCATTTCTACATAACCTCAACTCTCTCCCATAGTAGATCTATGCATTATCTAATTGAGAAATTTAGTGTTTGAGTACAATATTCATGCATTTCCAGCCTTGGTTTTCATTGGCAGCACTATTAGCTTACACAGGAAACTTCAAAAATGTGATTTGGATCTTGATAGGACACCACTCTTGTGCCATAATAACTCTTGAATACTGGGTTCTCAACACTTGTTTTATGACACACATATCTAAACATCTTTGAAAGGTTAAAATTGTTCACTGCTAGTGCATACTAATACACAGTTTATACAATACATGGTTTCTTGACATTAATGCCAGCACTTACATTCCTTTTACTGCTCACTTGTCACATTGTATATAGTCTATCCTTATGGTCATAATTTGTTGGAACTTCCACATGCACTTGAGTATTTGAGAGAACATTTCACTGTTGATATATTCTTTTCACACAGTATACACATTCTTGGACAAACTGTTTCAAGTAAAGGTGTTACATTGCTATTTTGGGATAATCTAATGTTGGTCTTCTCATGATAACAAACTTGTGGTAACATGTTCTGAATGTTGTTAAGAAAAAACTAATTGATTGCTCACTTTGGATATTTGTTCTCGTGGTTAAAGGCATTAATGATCACTGTTGAATGACAAAACCATTGCTCACAATGAATAGTGCAACTGTTCTCACTTAATAAATCTGCTGTCTTCACACTTCTTTAATAATAATAACAGTACCTGTAGTGTTTCCTTGGCTTACTATTACACATGATTCTTGAGATATGATCCACGGATGATGGTAATAAGACTCTTGACTCTTGATGTTAATGATATGATGAATAGATGATGTAATGCTTTAAATTCACTGTTTCATTTTACAATTGGAAGCATGTTTCACATCCTGATAGCATTTCATGGTATATGAAGCATTGAGCAACAAGATTTCATTTTCAATTTCCAAAGCATAATCTTGAATGAGCACTTGTCTAAGTTAAACACATTTTGAGCTTGTTCACAATTGGTAATTTAATCCATTGTTCATACACACTTAAGTTTCCCTTTTTACCTTGAGAGAGGGTAGTGTCAAGTTGCCCAAGTCTTCATTAAGCCAAGTTAGAGAGCTTCTCTTTCTTACTCAACAACATAGATTAGCTTGACGTTTAGTGATTCCCCCCTTGACTAGGATACCCTTCCAATAGTCTAAAGGGTGGAGTAAGGCCACCAAGGTGACAGTGGGTGGCTTGCCTAAGAGTTTCCCCTAGGCTCTCTCGTAGGGGTTAGGACTTTTCCTTCTAGGAGAGAGTTTGAGTGGCAACAAGGCCCATCCATTGTGCCTCAAAACTATTTCCATACTTGTCTCCTTCCTCCATAGGATTCAAACTTTAGAAGACTTGACCACATGGAAGGAGAGATACCCCTTATTGGATCTTTATTCATCAAAAGAGATTGCCTCTACAATCCCCTCTGGGATGAGGCAATTTGGTCCTCTAAGGTCTCTTTGTTATTTCAATTTGTTGGCATCCCTATTGATTGTCTCCCCCCTTATAGATACTCCTTGGATCCCACCGGTCACATTCTAGCTCCTTGAACAAGGTGATTAGAGAGGATATCCACAAACAATACATCTAGGTCAATTGAACATGACCCCCTAAGGGACTCGACCCTAAGATGGCATTCTACTTCAAGCACTTCATGCAGCTGAAGGATGAACTTATAGTCAAACTTGCATATACTCAAAGACATTGGATGCATATCCTTAGGATTTCTCTTGGCAAGTTTAGGGTTTGCTCTCACCAACTCCCAATTGGGTAAATCACCACATTCCTCGTTAGAGAGGATTTGTCAATTGCGTCAATTGCAAGATATTTAGTCGGATGCAAGAGCACCTCGTCTTTAGATGTCCCATTTATTATAAGATTAGAGGGAGGTTCCATTTGATCTACTAGGAGTCCTGGACTTGGGTCGCTCCCTCACTACTTTTCTCCTCTATCCATATCAAAGATGCATAGCTCTTCTTATATGGGAGGTGTTAGTACACGAGACATGGCTCTTCTTATATGGGAGGTGTTAGAACACAAGACATGGATCCTATAAGGATTCCCGAGACATATCTCATTAAACATTTAATCATTAGTCCAGATCATATCCAACTGTCATAGACTCGTACCTTTGTGGACTTGATGCGTCCTACCTTGGAGAAACATGAGAGTGGATGTGGTTGTATTAATGTGGTCGCTTGGTGTTCTCTCAATCTTATTTTCTTTAATCCCCTTGTACGTACATGATTATTCCATGTGTCATTATATTGAGATTTTGAGATCTTGGACTCTTTCTCATAACAACTCATTGTATCATTAAATTCTCTTGGTTTCCCTATTCCTCATGCACACAAAAATCTGATGCAATATGCTTCTAGCAAGTGTCAAGTGTCTAACGAACTTAGGCCATGGAACCCCAGGCCCACCAAGGCATCCAAACCTAAAATATTATGCATTAGGCTTAAGTCTAGGTACCATGTTTCTAAGAAAGTTCTTGCATTGGAGATATTTGAAATGACAAATCTGCTTAATTCCTATGGATCTAAAGTATTATTAGAGCCTAGTGAAATCTTGTTTGAGTCCAATTCTCCAAAATACTTGGAATTTTTTTGATAAGGGTGTCTTATAACTTAGCTTTCAAAATGTGTAGTGGTCCCATGTGGCACACTCTAGAGCCACCACTAGTCCTTCCAAGTTCATTCATGTTGATGTTTCATTTCCACGTGGTGGAATTTAATTGGACCTTATGTTTAATGAGCCAACCATGTTGACATCATCATAATGACATGGCAATTTCTGAGCCTGCCACGTGTCTTTTTGATTTTCCCTATTATCCAAACCAACACCCTTCTTTGTCTCCCTTGTATATCTGGCATATTTTAATTGGTCCCAAAGTTGTTGATGTGGAGGTTCCCTACATCGTGGATATTTGATGGTATACATAGACATCTATATCCCTTTTTCTATATTCTATGCAAAAGTCGTGAGTCACTTAAGGACATGGCAATTTCTGAACCATGTTGACATCATCATAATGACATGGCAATTTCCTTAGATCCATATGATAAATTTATCATGTCCTTAGTGTTTTCACATTTTTAATATGTCCTTAATATGTCCAAAATCAAGAGGGATATCACATTAAATTAGGTGGTTGACCACTAATATTGGTAATTGCACCCTAGTCTAATTGTGCATCCAAAACTAAAGATATAATTTTTTTATTTAGAACTATGAATATGATGATGGAATACTAACTAACAACACGTGCACATGCAACTGAAGGTACAACCAAACAAGTACCTGTTAGATATTTCTTCGTTGAGTGAGGAAAGCTTAGGACAAATAGAGGCCAAAAATGTGACTGCATCTAGTAGATATGATAAGAAAACAAGGACCAGAGGTGAAAAAGTCAGAATAAAATTTTGTAGACGCATGGAATTTTTTCTTGCTGAAGGAGGATCATGCTCTTATGATGATGAGAGCATAGGAGACATAGATTTTCCACTCAGGTATAAGCATCTGGTGAAGCAATGGGTACCTAAGGAACTACGTCCTATAGATGTTGACTTCGTTGTCAACAATAGGACGTATCGCATTGCACCATCCTCCCTGCATGGCTTGGGGCTATTTTCCATGGATGGAATAATTGAAAAATACAATACAGTAACTTAATTTATGGACTATGTCGGACTGTGTTACAATTATAACGATTGGATGCGTTTGGTCCGGTACATGCGAAGTATGCAGAGATATGCACTCACCACAAATTATATACAACTAATAAACAAGGATAAAAATAAGGGAGCGACTATCTATATTGATGGAAGGCCTAAATCTTTCGGCAATATCGCAGGGTTTATAAACAACGCACGACCCGGGACAACAAACAAACAACTGAATTGCATATTTGAGGGACGTGAAGAGAATCAGGTAGTCCTGTGCACAATAAAAAAGATAGCTCCCGGGGAAGAGTTATTAGTGGATTACCATTTGAATTGAATAGAAACATTGACTAATAGTGTGCAGGTTCTTATGCAACACCTCTTTAATAAACCTCTACTTATAGCATTATATTTTTTTATTATCTTTAACATTGTTGTAAATATTATCTTTAACATTGTTTTTTTGTTATCATTAACAATTTTTTAAATATTTGGGGGTTCAAATTATATTATAATGTGGCAGGATGATCGTGGAAAAGGGCTAGCTACAGAACATGTAAATGATTATCAATTTTCACTTTAATTTTACATTGTTTTTATTATTTGCTTATATAATTTTATTGAAATAACATTGTATTTACTGAAATTATATGTAGTTAGCAAGCCATGTGGATCATGATTCCGTCGATGAGGAGGGGTTTTATTCTTGCGCTGATCCGATGGTCTCATTAAAAAAAAGATCATTAAGGCTAACAAAGAACTATTTAGCTTGTTAGATTGTTCAGAACAAACTCCGGACGTCAAAGAAAGGATCGAGTTCCTTATGTCACAACTTACCACATATAAGGTAATAACCATAAAAAAAAATTTAATGCACTCATATGTTCAATTATAATACTTTGTTCTTTAACTTTTACATTATCTCATGAAAAAACATTTTCTTTTTTATAAAGGAATATTTGGAGCCTGTTCAACCAGGGGTTGGTAGTAGTGGCACTACAGAGACGCTACAGAGTCCTGATGCGGCTGATCATACAACTGCTAGAGAACTATTTACTTCTCCATCTTCCACACCTCATTTAGATAGGAGCCATGACACACACCGACATGCATCCACACCTCGATCAGAGTCTAGAGGGGGTGGCAGAGATAAGGATCATAGTGATGTGGTTGAGATGGTTGCATTTCCAGGAGCTAGACGTGAGACAAGCAGGGGGACCCTTCCGTGCACATTTTTGGTCGACGGTAATGGAATTCCATTAAAACAATCAAGACTCCCAGGTAGTTTTAATTCATATTTTAATCGTTTAATGTTGTCCTCATACAGAAATCATCTAGATTATTAATTTTAAATGAATGATCATATCTTTTTGTGTGTAGGAAGCGACCTTTTTTATAGGCACGTAGAGAGCAAGGCCTTGTCTATTTTTGGGGCAACCTTACGCATGAGGTGGAATTGCCAGAATTCCAACCTCAAAAAGGAACTTATGGGTTATCTTGAAGGCCTCTTTGGTGTAGACACGTTCAATACAAAAGCGATCACATCTGCAGCAGGTGAATATTTAAAATATACCCGGGATGTTTATAGACGAAGCTTGGTAAGAAATCCTAGGTATGAGCGTCCTCCCTCAATTCCAGAGAGGGAGTGGAAGGTGATCATCGATGATGCAAAAGAGAAGATTTTGAAAAAATCAGGAGAACAAATAATTGGTACACCAAGGTAAATTACAAATTTTTGAATTCAATACTAGCTTTATTTTTCTTTAGATCTAAATAAAAGTGTGGTTATATATAACATACTTGAAAATTTTGATGATAGGTTGCCTGCCACTTCAAAGGCAACCAAAGCAAGGATTGCCAAACATGGCCAACACAAGCTAGGCTAGGGCGACTACTCTAGGTTACAGTCACGAATCGTAAGTACCCAAACATCTTAAGAATATTATTTGTATCACCTTACAACTTTAAGGTAATTGCAGCCAAGAACATTAAAAAACCATACCCTTATGCAATGCAGGGCGACGACTTTGGAACTGAAACCACGGAGGAAGACCTCCAACTTGGTTTCAAGTACGGTTATAAAGCCGTAGTTTATCGTAGGAAAATCATGGGGCAGACCCCAAGATCCAATTTGCGGGATAAGGTAAATAAAAATCAGTCCACATTAACCTTTTGTTACTTATAAAATACATAAATGTTTGATATCCTCCATAATTTAATGTCTTACTTTGTTTTAATCAGGGGAGCAACACGATCAACGAAACCATTAGTACTGAACAACAAAGCGTTGATAGTGAAACGTAGCCAAAAGATCATGGTGCTCCCCAGCAGCCCCATCCCAGTGAGGTGCAACCTCAAGATGTTCCTGTGACTTAGGCCCACGACGGTAAATGTCTATGTATTAATCATATACTTAATAAATTTGTACTTATAAATTTTGATGTTTCAATGGCAGAGAATGTCATAGATGATCATCCTCGACCTAAAGATCAGGTGAACAGGCCGGTAGCCATTCCAATGGTGTCGACTAGAGGATCAGGTAAATAATTACATTGCAAAGTTTTTTTTTAATATTAATGAACTACTTCAATGATATTTAAAAATTGGCCATATAAATTTAATATTTTTTATTTTTTTAGGTGATGGCCCCTCACAGCTGCATCCACGCTGTGAGTAAGAGACCAGATATACTCGGCGTGAAAGGACTGAAACAACATCATCTACTGAAGAGCACCCAGTAAACAAAGACATGGACATTGATGATTTGCTTAAGAACTAGAAAGCAAAAAAGAAGACTAAAAGAAATTCATGATGTCATGTAATAATTTTATAAGACAGTTAGATGTACATTATATAGTTGATAATATACACAAGGCTATTTCTATGGCTTGTATATATCTGTGAATGTAATTTTGTTATGCACTTAATGATAATTTCAACTTCTCCTTAATGATGCAACTTCCAAAATCTTGTGACATGATATATGCAACTTTGAAAGTCTTGTGACATGTTTCATTGTGTCTCACATGACAAAGAGCATTACCATTCTTTTCATTGTGTCATGGACATGGTGTTGCTACTCAACATTGCCTCAAAGCCTACTTATTCATTCCTCTATGATATGTACAATGATGTTGAACCTTCCACAAATCATTGCGAGCAGAAAAATAAGCCAAGGACAGGAACTCAAGGATTTCAATGTTAAGGTCTTGTGATTCCACAAGGTGGGATACAAAGAGGAATTGTTTCCATGCATAAACATGCTAAATACCTTGATTGAGAATGCAAATGTAACAAGTTGAACATTGAAATCATAGAGCGATGACATAATTGAGCAATATGGGTGGTCATAGATGTTTAGCTATTATTCAATCATTTAACCTTTTAATGTCTTTGAAAAATGCAGGTTTGAAGGGCGGTCACCTCCATGATCCAGAACACATTTCCGAAAAGGTGTAAATCATTTTCTTCTCTTGCGTCATGAAATTTTCCTTCATTTCCTTGTGTACTTAAATTCAAAATCAGAAGAAAAAAAATGACACATAATACATGAAAACTCTAAAACCCCTCAGTTGTAGAAACCCTCAGGATCGGCTTTTGGAGAAGTAATTATTTATGTGTGAAGCAATCTAAGAAATGAATTATTTCAAGTCAAGATGAATGTTGTTCATATGGAATGTAAGAATGCTAGTTTGTTTATGAATTAATTATTATGTAATTTGTGATATTCTACAGTTTTAAGTGTTGCTTCAAATATCTTTGTGCCTTGAGTTTTTTGAGTTGTTAATGTGTGCATTGTTGTAATTTGGACTAATCTGGTTTTATGTATGTGTACACGTTTGTTTTTTATTCTGCTCTTCTATTCCAACTATCTAAGTAGGAGTTTATGTAGGATTCAATTTCAGTTTCAACTCGCCGATTACTTTAGTTTTCTCCTAGACAGGATAGGTTAAATTGGATTAGTAATATATTAGTTTTTATTTCATACATAGTCTTCATCTACATCATTTCATTTCATATCCGCTCATCATCCATCGTCATCGACAAACCGGTCTGTAACCGGCCAAAACCACAAAAACAATATCAATGGCAATCGGGCCAAATTCCAGATGGGACTCCTAATCCAAACAATGCATAATCTAGTTGGGGCCGCATACCGGGGAGTACCCCTTGTTGTTGTCGAGATAATTTAGACTCGTTAACAGGATCCCATCAGTATGTGAGTCATTTTGCACAAACCCAATGGGAAAAGGGGAAACTAGCTTCATCTATTGAGGAGTTGGACCCACCTATTTAAGAGGCTGGACGAATGTCAAATTCTCACAACACTCGTTTACAGGTGGCTCTCAGGTGGACTCTCACTAAGATTCTTGTTCTTGTTAGAGAAAAATGGGTAGTTAAAAATGAGCTTCAACTTTCTCCTTCCAAATCACAATTCAACTTTCTCCTTCACATTATTTTATCAAGAATCAATCCATAAGAATGAGGCATATTTTTCACTCAATATGTCATTTCCTACTCTTGGATTAAATCATAGGGGAATGTCATGTTTAATTGACTCGGGAATAAATTATGCCCCTCTCACATTCTCTTCAATCCCTTTTCTTTTTGTCAATCCACAAACCCTCCAGGTGTTCTCCTTAGTGATTCAATACTATTTTATATTTATTTTGCTAGGAACACAATCACATCATATCCATCGCCTATTAAACATTATAGCCTATATTATATTTACACATTTTCTAGCAAGATCTAGGCCATGGGTCCTTACTAGGAATATTTTTACATGGTCGCTTATTTCATGTCCACTTTGTTTATATATCGATGGTACCCTATACTCGGTACCAAGGTAAGAATTATACATATACTAAGCACATATTCACATGGTCCATGTCCAAACACAAGGGTTTAAAGAAAGTTATTACAACTGATCATGACCAAGAGGAAACCATTTCCACCTCCTAATGGAAGAATAAATATTGTTCCTATCACAAGTGATATGGTCATTATGATGATGAATGCTGCACTTTCTAGGCAAATAAGGCCAAATCCCTCCTTACAAAATACCAACATGCAACAAAAGCGATCGATGTTGACGACAACAACAAGATATTTACTTTAACAACCCAACCCCCACCAACCCTTAATTGGTTCTCTCGATAAAAAATATTTTGACAAGAAGAAGGAATCTCTCTTCACTCATAATTCCCAGATCAAGAAAAAACTTGTATAATTGACCATGGAAAATGGCAAACACAAGAACTTTGTTTCTCATAAATTAGTCAATTCACTAGAATGTTCTATCACACTACATTCCTAACCACATCATCTTATATGGGTTAGAGAAGGAGGGAAACTGATACCTCTCACTCAAAATTGTTCCATAGCTTTTTCCATTGGACATTTATTTGATACAAATGATTGTGTTGTTACACATTTAGATGATTATAATCTACTTCTTGGCTCTTCCTACTAGTAAAATCAGAACATAGCCTATAATGGCTTCAAAAAAACTTGTCAACTAAAAAAAGATGGAAAATTCTATAATCTTCCATCATTTTCTCTTGATTCCTCATTATTTGGAGAGAGTGAAACTATTAGGTTTGCCATTCTCCGTAACTTTAGACTTTTTGCTCAGTGCATGTGCTTAGCCCTCCTAACCTTCAACAATTGCTCCATTGAGTTCACACATTGAGATTACACTTTAGTAGGGAGGATCTCTTCAAAACACCAAGCTCAAACTTCAATCTTCATCTTAGACTCAGTCTGATAAGAAATATTCATTTATGATTTTTTGTTGGTCCTCAAAACTGAGATGAGAACAAGTCGGATTTATAGTTTCTTGTGCTTGTATCCTTGGTTGAATATGGATATAATTTGTTTATTTCAATGGAATAATTATACAATTATCCAAATGTGTCTTTCATAAATGATTTCTTGAGATTTTTGGTAACTTCCCGCAGTTTGAAGTTTTTGTTATAAATTTCATTATATTTGATTGCACCACGTTACATTTATGTTGGCACTTTAAAACTGAAGTAGACTTTTTTATAGAMTTCAATACACCATGACAAGATAACACAAATGAAGAGTATGGATAATTTCACTTCCCATGTGGCATGCAGAATGTACCTTTGTTCTCTATTACAAATGAGAATATATTGCATAACATATGGATGGTATAAAAGAAAGGGAATTCCTGCATTGGAAATTTTCACACATCTTCCTGTTCAATACAATCAAAGCAAGTGGATGAGGACATGAAACTAGATGGCCATTTACTTATCCTATGCATCATATGCCTACTGACCCAATTAATACTATCAACCTTCCTATGAATACCAAACATTTCACCTATGTTGGATACAAGAAGCCTTGGATATAACACATGTCATCTCATTTTGAGTCTTGAACAACAAGAACTATTCTTGGGAAATAAAGACATTTTAAGTGCAACCATGATGCATATTTCATGTGACATCAATGTAATCATAATGCAACAATGTAAAACCAGCATACCATTGCTTTTCCTTTGGTGTTGTTTCAGTAAGCATTTACATTTTCGTTAGGGGTTGGAATTCATATTAGAATGGGATTTTTAGCCATACGATGTGATTTTTTATCCATCCTTATATAATTGGGTTTTTTGGTAGCTTGATATTGCATTTTGTATTTGCCATTAAATCATTGTGTTGGGTGTTTAAATTTTGAATGTGTCATCTCATTTTGAGTCTTGGACAAAAAAAACCATTCACGGCATAAACAAGTTCCATGTGTTATATTGAATAACTGATTTATAGTAATTGTAGTGTAAGAAATTATGACATTATTAAGAGTTGGCATATCTTTCATTTACTTTGTATATTCCTTTGATTACCCATCTTTTGTAATGAAGAAGGATATATGATTTCAGTTGATAATTAAAATGATTTATGGCCATCAAGAGAGAATTCTCAAGAGTAGTTTAACTTATAGTGTGCTTGGTACCTAAATTACTTTTCTGAATTTGAAACCTGAGCTCAAAATGATAATGTATTTGGATTGAATAAGCTCATTTTATTGAGAGAATCACATAGAAAGATTATTGGAAACGTTTTGGGTAATTTCTCCTAGAATTTAGTGTTATTTTTACATGTTTCTCATTATAAGCCAAACACTTTAGTAGAGTATGTATTTTTTACCAAATTCTATGGTTGATCCTGAGAGTGCTCTTCCAATTTGGCTCTGAACATGCCTCTATGTTTTTTATGAAATGTACCATTCATCATATGCAAGTTCTACTTTGTGAATTATGACAATAGTGAAAGACATTTGCTCCATTTCTCCAATGCCTAACCAAATC
>JASDQU010099786.1:224507-274061 GCA_032191745.1 Picea mariana | reverse complement strand
ACCACCAAACCCAACACCTTAAGAAATGGTCTTTGCCAATACACCAAATTATTTCTTATGTTGTAAAACCCACATTATAACATATATTGCAAAGTATTGTATGGAGAGGGGCCAGTGCTTAGCCCTTTGGGCTAGCGCTTGGCCATATGAACCCATATGACCCTGTCAAGGGGGCACGCGCTGGGTAAGAGGGGGCTTATGCCCAAATCTAACTATAAAGTGGGTTTTATAACCAATTTTTGGGTTTTAATGGTAATTAAACCTATTTTTAATGGTTTTTGGGAGTTATTGGGTAGTTTTGGAGCCTAATTTTTGGGAGGAAGTTGGGGATGAGCAACCAACTTTCCCAGCTATATAACCAAGGCATGTTTGAGAGCATTGGAGGGCATTCAGAGTAGAATTATGCTGAAGAGAAGCCAAGCCAAAGCCATTTTGAGGCAGAGAAGCTTTTGAGGAGGAGACGCTGTCGGATCATTTCTGGGAGCTCTGGACGTCTGTTTTGCGTGCCGTTTTCTTTGCATGGTTCTAGAGATATGGAAGAACATGGCTAGATTATTCTTGTAGCCATTTGGCATTGCAGTGATGTACTTTTGAGCTTTTGAGCAGAAATAAAGAAGCCTCCCCCACAGAGAAAAGGCTCGAAGACGTAGGCAAAGTTGTGTCGAACTCCGTTATCAATTTGCGTGTTATGGTTTGCTGTCTTTTATTGCATTTCAGATATGCACATATGTATATGGCTGTTGTAATTCCTCTTCTTTCCTCATTCTTTCACTAAGTTTCTCAAGTGGTTAATTAATGCATGCAAAATTAAAACTCAACCATAAGTCATTAAAAGATCCTGCGGATCACAAGAAGCTGTCGATCTCTATTAGATTCGTTGGGGCTAGCTAATTGTGGATGACTCGGATCTTCGTTGGGTCCACATGCACTGCATGTTCATCCATGATGTATCCCGTGTATTGATTTTTTTGCATGCCAAATGAGCATTTCTCCATATTGGTGTATGGCTTGTGTTGTCATAGGGTGCTTAGGAGATGATGAATGAGCTACAAATGTTATGCCCATGTTTGGTTGAAGATGAGAATGTCATACAAATACACAACCACAACAGAGATTGTGAATGGCCTCAAGATATCATCCATCATCCTCATGAATGTCGCTAGAGTATTTGTCAAGCCAAAAGTTATGACCAACCACTCAAAAAGGCCTTCTTTAGATTTGAAGATTATCTTCCATACATAAGTTTGTTTTATTGGAACCTGGTGATAGATTGACTTCAAATCGATCTTACTAAAGAACTTGCCACCCTTAAATCTAATTAAGAACATCATCAATCTAGGGGATCAAGTATCAGTTCTTGATAGTGATTTTGTTTAGGGCTCTATAATCAATATAAAGTCACCATGTGCCATCCTTCTTCTGCATCGACACAAGTGGGCTCCCACGGGGCAAGCAACTCGGTCGAATGTGTCCCTTTCAGATGAGCTTATGAATTTGACGTTTTATTTCCTCATTCTCCAAAAGGGAGCATCTACGTATTGGACCATTGGAAAGGGGAGCAAGAAGTATCAAGTCAATGGGATGTTTGACCTAACAATACAGAGGCACCCCTATAGGCGAAGCAAAGATGTCTCTATATTCCTCCACAACCTTATACACTTGCTTTTTCTATGTAGAGAGTTCCTGTGTTCAAGTTGTGGTGCTCACGGTGGCCTTTCGTTCACCTTTTGAACAAACCACGAAGAGAATAAACTTTGCAGTTTGAGAGATTACCTTTCGGCATTGTTTTGTTGAGATCAATGAATTTACAATAGTTAGAACTACCTCTTGTACGATGTAAGGATGGCCTCCTAAAGTAACAATAACACTATGGGGCCTAGACTCATAAACAACATGACATTTCTGCATATAGGGTTGTCCTAAAAGAACATCACGAAATTTGAGTGGGCAACATCACACAATACCTCATATTTGAAGGGATTAATGCCATATGATAGGTGGTGTCATTGGTTGACGCAAAGGTCTCGTCCTTGTCTCAACTAACCAATGATGTATGGTTGGGGGTGTGGCATTGTTAGTAGCTTCAATCTCTTGATGACCTCGATTGAGATCAAGTTCTTCCTTCTCCTATTGTCAACAACAAAATATAGTGGGGTCTCATTTACCCACATATGTGAATGAAAGAGGCGCTCCCCTTCCTCAAGCTCCTCTAACTCGTCTAGTTGGATCTTTGCGATTGCGATGGTAGCATTGGGTTCTGCATCAATGATATGCTTTCCCTTATCTTTTTTTGGATCAGATTCTGAGTCAAGGTATGGCTCTTTTTCTTTGAACTCAACCAACAATGACTGTTTCGATCAACACTCATGAGTGTTATGCCAAGGGCTTTTGTGGAACTCACACCACTTTCTAATGTCCTTATTCAACTTCTCATTACCCTTCTTTGCATGTGTCTTGGAATGGTTTTCTTGAGGTTAGATCTCCTTGATTTATCCCTTGTTATGTGAGTTAGGGACACCTTTACCATACTTCTATTATCGTGGATTTGTAGATCCAAACTCCTGCTTATTTTGTTGCTTAAATTTTTTCTCAATTTTGATAACATATCAATAAGTGGCTCCCAACGAGGAGATGTCGAAGAAATCCATCTCTGATTGGATGTACCTGTGTAGACCACTGTGGTACTTCAAAAACAGGTGATGCTCAGAGTATTTGATACCCATATTTGAGCTCAAGGTATGGAATATGCTGGTGTATTGTGGTAATGTCTAGTCTCTCTCTTAACGTAGAGTCATCCATCTTGAGTATTGGTCATCATAGCTTCCAACAGGGTAGAATTCCTCATTGAGGACATCAACAATGGCTGCCTAAGTGGCTCTTGTCTTGAATGTTATAAACTCATCTTCGTTATGTCTCTCCCAGTAACCTTCCCACCAATTTTTGACACAGGGAGGGGCTTTAAGGAGCGTGAAGGTGACATTTTCGGTGTTGAATTTTTTTTGAACGAAGTAATAACCATCTAATAGATTTAACCATTTATCCAAAGTATCTACATCTATATGGCCTTCAAATAAAGGGATGTCAACTTTAACTTGTACCTTGAAGGGTTTCACACCTCTAAAATGACTTCTTATTGATGGTGCCTCACCCGTCGTCAGTAGTTGTTGAAGGATTTGGGTGAAGTTATCCATCATCTCATTCCTATGTTACGTGAGGGATTCCTTGAGTAACATATTGATAGGATCTCTTGCTCTCTCATATTTATACTACCATGGGAGGTCACTTGGGATGACAAGAAAATTCGTCTCCTAGTGAAACTAGCTCGAAACCCAACTCTCTATACCCTGACCTCATCAGGGACTTGCACCGAGGAAAAATAAGGAGCAAATTGCTCTGATACCACTAATTTGGATTGTATAGGGAACAAAATGAAACACACATAGGAATATAGTAGAGAGCACACTAATATAGTGAAAACTCAACTTCTATTAATAAATAAAATAACGGAATATTGTGGAACACAAACTAGCTAGAATGGTGGTAGCTTATATCTAGAGAGAGAGAGAGAGAGAGAGAGAGAGAGAGAGAGAGAGAGAGAGAGATGTTGGCTATGCTCATTTGAAAAAAGATAAAACAAGAGGCTAAGAGGATATCCTTCTAACATAAAGCAAGAACCCTAGAGGTCCAAAACCCTAACCCTAGGTAGTGAAGTGCCAAAAAGGTGTTTTTGGGCCCGAGGTGTTTAATTTCTACATCAACTTCTAGGGGGCACAACTTTCACATACAATCTTTGTTTGGCGTGCATAATATCTCTTTTGAAAGATCTAATTAAGGGCCAAAATATTGCAAGATGGTTTGGGTGTGTCAGCAAGAAACCTGGACCCTAAAATTTCCCTGAAAACATCGTTTAGGGCCTCAAAATTACCCTGGAAGATTAGGATCCGTAAAATCCTAAAAATCATAATAAAACTACTACAATTGAGAACCCTGTCGAGTTAGTGGAAGAGGCAGGTAACCACAAATATCCACATGGATCATCATGATAAGGTTGAAGAACAAGGCATCAAATTGATGACATCTTTCCTATGTATTATTTGGATTTTGGGACAACCTTGATAGTTCAGATTCTATTGAGAATGAAATTAAAGGAAACAATAATACAAAAAAGAAACACATAGATATAGTGAAAACCAAATTATATTACTTAAAGAAAGGTGAAAAACATTGTTAAGATGAAATGGCTAGAATGGTGGTAGATATCTCTAAGAAGAGATGTTTCCATTATGCACATTCAAAATAAGCCCCTAATAATAGGTTAAAACTACATTTTATTATAATTCCAAAACCCTAAGATAAAAAATAGTCCCAACATTGTGAAAAAAGCGTGGGCCCTGAGGAGCCTAGTTGGAACTTCAACCTCTAAAGTCCATAACTTCTGCATACAAAATTCATTTTAGGCACTCTTTGGATTATTAAAAGGTTTTCTCAATCTCTACAAGTTTGGCGGGTTGGGAACACTAAAGAGGTATTAGCCATCCAAAATGACAAAAATGCATCGACAGAGCCCAAAAAAACATCTCAAAAGGTCAAGACCTACAAACTAACAAGATTCAAAACCATTTATGAGATGGTGGCATATATAGGATAGTTGTTGCATTGACTCTCAAACTTCCACCTAGATCATTTACCCCCCCTATAAAATACATGGTCTACATCACATCAAGTTCATGTATCAAATGGGGAAAATTTTGTTGGATCTCGTTCCTAGTGAACCACTTGCTCCAGTGAAGAATTAGTCCCACATTGACAACACATGTTTTGTTGGAGTGTTCTCTTCATTTTCATGTCCATGATCATGTATTTTGTAGCTTATGTCATGCAATCGAGGTTTATCTCTGTAGTAGTCGATTGATCTTCCACCTTTGATGTGTCCAACAAAGGTGAGAAGTATGGTTGAAGAAAGTCCACATTAAAAAGAAGGTGTAAATTGAGGTAAGGTGGTAGGTTAAGTTCAAAACCAATTTCACACATTGCCTTGGTGATTGTGTTGAAGGACATAATGAAGAACAAGAAGATAAAAAACTAGCAAAAAGGCATCAAGTCAAAATCTCTTTAATCTTATTATTGACATGATAGTGCATTATATAATACACCCATGTAATAATCACTTTTAAAAATCCACATAACTAAACATATGTTACTAAGGGCAATAAATACATCCGAACATAAAAAAAAGGTGGTTTGACTTAGGATTATGAGCAAAATTGTTAATAATCCATCCTTAATCATAAATCAGTACAAGTGTACCAATCAGGAAATAAAGATTAGTGCAAACTTTGATAAGATATCCATGTCTTTAATTTCACACTCACGGTTTGAAACCTCGTGAGTGTTGATGAAGATCCGCTTATAAAACTGACAAGAGTGGATGCCAAATACATCGTCTAAAAAACTAATTGTGCAACAAATGAGCCAAATATCTTGTAAGTGTTCACTAATGTGAACCCAAAACTCACGAGAAAAAACCTTGATGATAAGTGAATTATATTCATGTCCAATACATCTTGAATCCTAAAAATGCCTCACAATCTAGTGTGCTAAGTGAAATTGCAGAAGGATCATCTATGCTTTGCTAGTTCCAAAGAACATCCCTATAAATCGCTAATCAAAGTGTAATTAGTATGGAGTAACAAGGAATATGAAAGAAATTAGACTTATTAGTCCCTACTGAAGGCCTAGGACTATAACAATCGCTTTTGCATTGACTGCGATTTTGTTTTTGTGTTGACCAAATTTTTTGTGCTTTTTTCCATAGTTTAACTTTGTTGTGGGTGATTCAATTTTTTTTCTTGTCTTCTGATTGGTACTTCAAAACAAGGTCTTATTGTCGGGGTGATGGCATGAATTTAATAGGAAATCTAATTATGCATGTTTAACGGATGGTTGGAACGGGTGCATGTACGAGTCTCAAAGTTCCGAGACAATCTTAGTTTCTGAAGCTTGCTATTGTGTCAGTTGTCGATTGGGAACATTTAAAGTTATGGGCTAGACAATATGCATATGTATTTATTATACAATATATAGACCATTTTTAATAAATATATATAGATTATTCACTTTCGATTCTTCATTAAATTTAGTACAATCCATAAATTTTGAAGGGATTTATGTGTATTGTGTGACATGATTTTATGTGGGAGCTTATGGATTACAAGGAGTTTTAACTCGGTTCTTTAGTTCTAAGTAATTGTTAAATTCTTTGTGTTTGATCATGACATAGTCTTCTACAAGCCAGAAAGACGAGCTTCTTCCCAAGTTGCAAGTGTTGTAATTGGCGACTTGCAAGACATGAATTTGGGCTTCTACAAATCTATGTCAGAGGGTAAGAAATCTTGTGCACCTAGTATCTTGTTTTTAACCAATTTGTTGCCATATTAATCTATGTATTTTAAGACAAGTGCAACTAGTTTCTCTAGTTGTTGTTTGATAGTGTGCGCCTCATGCATAATGCAATAACCTTTGTTTTATTACTGGTTGGAATGGTAGGGTGGAATTTTTTTGGGTGTGTTTTATATGCGAAATAGAATTAGGAGTTGATTACTATTTTTTCTTTTTAGAAGCAAGTTAAGATGGTTAGAGGATGTTGCAGAAATTGTGTAGGCCGAAAATAATCAAAGGTGTACATGAAAAAATCCCCATGGATAGTGTAGTTATTGATGCTCCATTACTGGCTGGAATGGTGGAGTATAATATTTTTTTGGTGTGTTTTATATGCAAAATAGAAACGGGAGTTGATTATTGTTTTGTTTTTTCCAGAAGCAAGTTTATCCGATTAGGGGCTGTTATAGAAACCGTGCAGGCCAAAAACAATAAAAGGTGAACCAAAAAAAAAAAAAAGGGTGTGATGCTTTGAGGTTGTATTGTTCACTTTGTTTTTGGGTTGTGAAATGCATTTATCTACCATGTGTTTTGTTATAGTTCAGAAAGATGAATCTCTTCTCAATTTTCAAGTGTTGTGACTCGCGAGTTGCAGAACTTGTAGTGTTGGGCTTCTACAAATCTATGTCAGAGGATAAAAAATCCCTTGCATTGTGTACTATGTGCCAAAGAAGATTAAAAATTGATTCTTATTTTGTGTTTTCATAATTAAGTTAAGTCGGTCGAGGGCTATTTTCAGACACCACATACATCAGAAAGAATCAAAGTTGTTTCCATGGTGGTTGGGTCATTTGTGGTACGTTGAGTTGCTCAGATTTGCAAGGAGAGGAAAGGGATTTAGAACTAATGCAAAGAAAATGTCCCTCTTTTCCATGGGATGGCTAATGGTTTCTATTTATGATTGGCCATATTTCAGAGGTAGTTCATGTGTGTGGTAATGACATTTTAGTAAATATGGACCATGTGTTTTTCCTTGAAGCAGTTGGAGCTGAGTAATGTATTTATGTTTGCAAAATTTCCTCGTTAAAAGCCTTTTTTATGAGGGATTTTTTTCAAGTTGTCCGGAGTCTTTTTCTATGAACATATGTCAGCACTCAGTGCAGTTATGTACTTCGCACCTTCACTCTCCCCAGAGGCATATCGCTAGCAAAACTACCACTTGTATATTTTTAATACTTGTTCGGTGAATTTATACCATTTATAATTGTGCACCTGTGCAACTCCACAGTCCCAATAGTTGGGCATCGCTAATCAAAGCAATTCACCTTGGTAGTGTATTTATATTTGGAAAATCTCTTAGTTAAAAGCTTTTTTTTCAGCGACATTTTTTCTAGGTTGTCGAAAGGATTTTGCTATGAACATATGTCTGCACTTGGTGCAATGATGTCTAGTGCACCTTCGCACTTGGCAGATGTATATCACTAACACATGCAACACTTGTGTATTTTTAATGCTTATGAGGAGAATTTATGTCAGTTATCATCGTGCAATTTAACATCTCCACACCATGAATTGTAATAAGCGATGTAATTTGCAAGATATCCCAGTCATTTGTAACACCCTAATTTGTCAGATTTACAAGGAAAGGGCAACGATTTAGAGCTACTACTAAGTATATGTCATGCTTTTCTAGGGGCTATCTAGTGCCTTCTATTTATAATTATGTGTATTATGAAGGTAATTCATGTGGGGAAAGGACATTTTAGTAAACATGCGTTATCCACGAGGGATTAAAGCAATTTTTGATGTGTGTTATATTTATCTTTCGAAAATTTCCTGGTCAAAGGCATTTTTTCTTTGGCTATTTTTTAGGTTGTGCAGAGGCTTTTTCTATGACCATATCTATGTAGTCTGCTTCGCTATTTGTTTTGTGCCTCTACACTGTGCACATTTATGTCGCGGGCATAGGAAAGACTTGGTCTATTTTTTATCTTTGTGCGAGGGATCCATGGCATTGATGCTCACAAGTTGTTGTGCTTCAGCAGGTCCGCATTTGCAATAGTTTTGTACTTGGTTGTGACAAGCTAGATAATTTGGAGGAAGTACAAATAATTTATGCCGCGTTGATTTTCTTAGATTTAGGAGGAAAGGGTGGGGATTTAGAATTGATGCAAGTAAATTTCTTGCTTTTCTATAGACTGGGTTGTAGTTTATATTTATGGTTACCTATGTTCTGGAGGTTGTTCATGTGTATAGAAAAGACACCTCAGTAAATACGCATCATGCACTTGGCCTTCAAGCAATTCGAGCTCTCTGATTTATTTATGTTTTGAAAATTTCATATGTAAATTCCTTTATACTTATCATTTTTCCAGCTTGTGAGAAGGCTTTTGTTGTTGCGATATTGCGATGCTCTTCACAAGCATGTGCTTTGCAAAGCGAGTGCTTACTCTATTTCCAATCCTCGTTCGAAGAATCCACACTTTCAACCCTTGCACCGAGAATTTATATCACATATGGTATGGCATTGACACACTTGGATGCCTCGATAGTTCTGCAGTTGACACATATATATCATTCACACTTCCACACAAATCATCCTCCTACATTGCTACAGTTCTGCACCTCCACATTTTCAATAGTTTTGCATTAGTGATTGTGACAAGCAACGTGATTTGCACGATAAGTCATTGATTTATGACACATTGATTTGCTCTGATTTACGAGGAAAGGGAACTTCTCTTGGCCTTTACTTTTAAAAACACACGGTCACCCACTTTAAACTCTCTACGAGTTATGCCCTTATCATCATAAATTTTTTGTCTTTCTTGTGCAGCCTTTAATATATGTTTTATTCTCACCATTTGCTCTTCCATTTCCCTGAGGAATTCTGGTCCAACCACTGCTCTGTCTGTTGGATTGTCCCAACTCAATGGTGTGTTGCATTTTCTGCCATAAAATGCCTCAAATGGGATCGTCTTTAGAGATGTTTGATACCCATTTTTCTAAGAAAACTCCACCAAATGCAAATAATCCTTCCATTTGGATGGTTTATCCATCACATACATCCTTAACATATCTTCAATCACTTGACTCACGCTCTATGTTTTCCCATCTGACTTTGGAGCATAGGTTGTGCTAAAGTTCATATTGGTCCCAAATCCTTTGAATAATCCTTTCCAAAAATTTGAAGCAAATTTTGGATATCTATCAGACACAATTTTCTTGGGTATACCATGTAGTCAAGCAATTTCTCTCATATAAATATCAGCAATGTTGGTTGCCTTGCTAGTGATCTTTACTGGAATAAAGTGGGAAGCTTTAGTAAGCTTATCCAACACCACCATGATAGAATCATGATGCTTGGTTGTTTTGGGCATCTTGCTGATGAAATCCATTGTTACAACTTCTCATTTCCACTCGGGAATGGGTAATGGTTGTAGCATACCAGTTGGGTATCTCTGCTCAACTTTGAGTTTTTGACATTCCAAACACATGGAAATAAAATCAACAACTTCTTTCTTCATACCTGGACAATAATTTTGGCTCTTGACAACTTTAATAGTCTTCTGGTAACCTGGGTGTCCAACATAAGGAACATTATGCATTTCTTTTAATATCAAAATTTTCAATTCTTCATAATTTGGTGCATAAATTATGCCTCTGTACAAAATAATTTCATTCTCTTTTAACTCAAAATTCTCAAGTTTCTACTTCAAAATACCTTGCTGTAATTTTGTCTTTATTTCCATGTATTGTAGATCTAATTTTGTAGCCTCTAAAATTTCGTCTTTCAAACATGATGTGTACATGCTAATGGTTGTAGCATAGATCTCATGCACTCTCCTGTTGAGTGCATCAACCACCTTGTTCTCTTTACCCTTGATATGATTTATATCAAAGTCATATTCACTGAGGAGTTCTAACCACCTGCTTTGTCTGACATTTAGAGTTGGTTGTCCAAAAAAATATTTTAGACCACTATGGTTTGTCCTCAACTCGAATTTTTTCTCCATGAGGTAATGCCTCCACATATTCAAGGCATGTACTATGGCTGCCAATTCCAAATCATGAGTAGCACAATGTATTTCATGTTCCTTTAATTTTCTTGATTCGTAGCACACCACATGTACATTATGACTAAGAACTCCACCAAGTCCTTCCTTACATGCATCTATGCATACAATGAAGTCTTCATTTGGACCCACAATCCTCAATATTAGAGCACTAGTCGACAAATACTTCAAGTGCTGGAAACTTCTTTCACAATCTGATGTCCACTCAAACTTCACGCCCTTCTTTTGCAAGGAAGTGATTGGGTGTGAAATATTTGAGAATCTTTCAATAAATATTTTGTAGTAACCTGCAAGACCCATTAATGATCTCACCTCAGAGACATTCCTTGGCGTTGGCCACCCTTCAATGGCTTTTATCTTCTCTGGGTTCATTGTTATCCCTTTCTTTGAAATAGCATGCCCCAATTAATGTATCTACCTCTGGTAGAATAATCACTTTCTAAACTTTGCAAATAGTTGATGTTCTCTCAATACTTGTAGCACCATACTCAAATGTTTCTCATGTTCTTCTTCAGATTTTTAGTAAATAAGTATGTCATTTAAAAATAAAATGAAAAACTTATCCAAGTATTCTCTGAAAATACCATTCATTAAACACATGAAGACAGTAGGTGCATTTGATAACCCAAATGGCACCATTGTGAACTCATAATGGCCATACCTTGTTCTGAAGGCAATCTTGCTAATGTATTCTTCCTTAATTCTTACCTGGTAATAACCTGACTTGAGATCAATCTTAGAGAATACTTTAGCATCTTTCAGTTGATCAAAGAGGTCATCTATCCTTAGAAAAGGGTACTTGTTCTTCACAGTTACCTTGTTCAACTGCTTAAAGTCAGTGCAAATCCTCAAGGTTCCATCCTTTTTCTTCACAAATAATACGGGGGCACCCTAATGTGACACACTTGGGTGTATATACCCCCTCTTTATAAGTTCCTCTAGTTTCATTTGCAACTCCTTCAATTCTGGTGTACTCATCTTATAAGGAGTCTTGGATATTGGGGCTGCTCTGGGCATCAGATTTACGGAGAAATCATTATCTCTCTTGGGTGGTAGCCCATATATTTCTTTAAATAAATCTTCAAACTCTTTTAGGACTGCATGCTCTTCAATACTTGATACTTTATCCTTGGGTGCCTCCTTCATATGTGTTGCAAATACTTGACATCCTTTCCTAAAGTTTTTCTTCAACTGCAAGGTTGAAACTTCTCCGATGGTTACTGCTCTTGGAATACCCTGAATTGTCCTCGGGTTCCCTTCCTCATCCAAGTAGGTAAAATCTTTATTATGATAGTCTAGAACAACATGATGTTGGTCCAACCAATCCATACCGATTAGGCAATCATATGAGCCCAAAGGTATGATATTCAAATCTTCCCTTGTGCTTAACCCATTCATGTCGGCATACCTTAACCATCTCATTAATCTTCCTTTTAGCTCTTGTAGCTAGTTGCACCGACCAAGGTTTTCCAAGCTTTCTTCTTGGAAATTGAAATATTTCCACCATCTTAGGATCTAGATAACTATGACTAGCTCCTAAATCAATTAAAATAGCAATGGGTTGGTTGTTGATATTACCTTCCACTTCAATCATATATGTTTGAAACTCAGCTTGCTTGTTATCCAGAGCTACGTAGATCCTAGGTACATTTCTGCTTATCTCCTCCACTGTATCATCTTGTTGTACATTGTGAACAATTCTCACTTTTTCACTTTTATGAGGGCAATCTTTGTACATATGATCTCCCCCGCAACCCCAACATTGAATAAGTGGTTTCCTTGTTATTTACCCCATTGTCTCAGTCATCTTGGGTTCCTTAAGAATTGGTTGTCCTTGAGAATTATTTTGGAAGAATGGTGGCTTTGTCCCCTTCCTCCTTTGTTCCATATTGATATTGTTCTTGTCTTCCCAAGCCTTTTGGAAAGTTGGTCTTCTTCTATGCTGATAATTAAGGAATTTAGCTCTCCTTATGGTTTCTTCTAGTTTATTTGGATCGTCATACTGTATCTTGTTGTTGATAAATGATGGCAGTGCGCTCAGGTACCTATGAATATTAACTTGTTCATCCTTGATGAAAGAAAAATATTTTAGCAGCTCTAAGAACCTTATTTCATACTCATCTATGGTCATACTCCTAAGCTTGAGTTCAAAGAACTCCTTCATCTTCTTATCATAGTATCGTTTGGTTAAGTACTTCTTTTGAAAATACCTTTTGAATTCTCTCCAAGTAACTTTTTTCTCATCAATGTGTTGCACTTGCACAAACTGATCCCACCACATTGATGCTTTTCCTTTGAGTTGATATATGGCAATTCTTCCTTCTGCCTGTGAAGAGTAATTAGGCAACTGAAAATAATTTCTCATTCCCAACATCTATGTCTCAACATCCTCATCCTTCTTGTGTTCACCATCAATTGTAGGTGTTTTTCTTTTATTCATTTCTCTTTGTATCTCATCCACTCCAAACTTTTTCTTATGATTCCTGATAGGGGATGGACATGAAGTGTCGTGTTTTCTCCTAGTTGAATGCCTTGGGGAGTGATGGTGATTCCTACTAACACTTCTGGTTCTTCTAGATTGGAGACTCCTTGGTTTGCTTGACTCAGTCTCCTTATCCATCTTCTTCTTTATTTTTTCCAAGCTCTGAATTAACTTTATGTTAAAGCCTTCTTGTTGCTCCTTGGATTTCATAAGATTTTCGTTATCAACTTTATAAATTTGGACATCCTTTTGCAAAAAATTTATGGTCTCCACCAAAGTTCATGCTCTCTTCCTTTCCACCTTCTCCATGCCCATTGGATTTTGTTACTTCATCATCCACACCCATACCAAATATTCAACCTTCATCTTCATAGTTGTAAGTTCCTTGGGCATCATCCATGTCTTGGTTTACTGAGCTTTCTGTTGAATTATGGTTACATCGAATTATGTTCTTGGTTTTGCAAGCTATGTATGCAACAGGATTTGTAAGGCTACACGAATTTTAACAAATCCATCATTTTATACAACATTATGTTCTTCAGAATTTTATCAGAAATATTTTATTTCTGATTTCTTGTGAATTCTTAATCCCCCCCCCGCGCCTTTTTTATTCTTGAGTGAATAGATGGACTCCACTATCCATGAATCCACATGACTAATTATCGTGTCCCTCCTTCAAAATATTTGAGCAGGAAGACTATTAATGGCATTACAGGGAAGATAATTTTGTTAGCTTGAGTATCCTAGCTTCGATGCTCAACCATCGTCTGATTATCTTCGAATTAGATCTTGATTGTTAAAATATTTCACCGCGGGTCTAAGGTCTTTATTTCTTCCCTTCAAACTTCCATGGCCTCCAAAATACACTCTTGTGTTCCGCCGCCTTTAACTTGCTCCCATACTTAGAAGTTTTTCTTATTTCATTCATGTTATAACTTTTGCCTCCTCCAAAAGGCACTACGATGTTCCATTGTATCCATTATACACCTATACTTAGTAATTTTCTCTTAGATCTTATCGCGGATTTGTCGTCATTTTCTTATGCTTCATCATCTCTGCGATATCCTTCACACCCACAAAGTCTTGACACTTAGTCAAATTTCAAAATTTCATTGCGAGTTCGGGTGATCCCGTATTTCTTTTACTCTTAGAACTACATAAACCCGTCCAACTGGAAAATATTTATGACTTAGTCAATTTTCTACTTCTTACTGTGAGTTCGCGGGTCCGCGAGAGTACCATGTCTCTTAAAACTACATCCACCCATCTGCCCGAAAAATCCTTAGGACTTAGTCAATTTTCCACTTCTTATCGCGGATTCGTGGGTCCGCGGGGATACCATACCTCTTTCCATACCCTCGATTATCTCTACTCTCCACGATAGTTTAACACTTAGACAAAAATCCAAAATCTTACTGCATTTTTGTGAAATTGATAGTTGGCATGCCACATGGCTCCACATCACTTGCTAACTGCCATCTCATCCAACATGTACCTACCACTGTGGAAGTACACGTCTTTCTCCGCATTAGATGACATGTGGCCTCCACGTCATGATGACGTCATCGTACGGAAAATACCCAAATTGTTCTAATTTTGCTTACTTAAAAAAATCACCCAAATTCGAAATTTATTTCTCGGATTTCCATTAAAATTTGGAGATTTTAATTCTTAGTTCATTTCTTTCCTTACTCATGAGTTCTCCAAGAATTTCTACTGCAAAATTGGGGACTTTTGCCTAATTTTTATCATGGGCATTCTGCAATTACTTTTGTGGCCACCATCAGAGCTTGTAATTAAGCTCAATACAACCAAATTGGGGTCTATACATACAAAGTCGACCCTCTACTCTTGAAATTTTCCTCTTGCGTATTGAATTCGTCTTGAATTACTTTGCAAAAAATGGGGCTTTTCCCAATTTCACCTCAATTTTTTCATGGGCGCCATGGTTGCTCTGTAACTTCAACTTTCAGCCATCTACATGCCCAAATCTGCTCAATTATAGATTAGATTTGCTTATTCTTAATTCCTGGGCTTAGTTCTTCCAAATTATTTGCAAAAATCCTTTAATTTCACTACAATAATTTTATTGAATAGTTTGCAGACATATTTTGACATTTTGTCAAACATTTTTCCCACATAGTTTGCAATTCTCAGCTTTGCCCTCTATTAATTGGCCCATGCAGGCTCAGTATTGAAAATTGGGCTCTGATACCACTTTGTAACATTCCTAGCCACCCAGGCTGGGCCATTCCACACAAAACTCTCCCAAATACAGCTCTAATACCACAATGTAGCATCCCCAGACTCTTGCTGGGAAATGTCGCATGAAAAATTTCCGAACATCTAATACCTTTTAATTAGCTAAATTTCTCTATAAGTGCACAGATTAATGCAGAATAATAACAACTATATACAAATACAACATATACAGAAAACCTGTAAGAATAATTAAATAACATAACACATAAATTAACACACAGTAAACACTTATTTTTAGTAAAAAAGAACACCAACTGCATGCAGACCTTCCACGTTCCTCCCAGCCTTAGACCACACCACTCATAAACTCTCAGCAATGGGTAACCCCCAAGCTGGGTTTAAATTCCACCTAGTTAAAGAAATTCTAACCAAGATAAGGTCTCTTTAACAACATACAAACTCAGACACAAGTGCCAATTCAAACTAATAGCCTACAGTACCTCATTCCCCACATGTTTGTCCCACCCCAGGAAGTGTGCCCCTTCTCTCCTCAACAGTCCTTCAGCTGCCCCACTTCCCTTCTAGGGCTTCAACAACAAGTCGGACAGGAAGTCTCATAACCCTCTAATTGCAGTTTGGCACCTTGGGAAATCAATTCCCAACAATTCTCTCACCTGGAGAGAATGATCACGGGCCTGACAACCTGCCTCTTCAGTCCAACTCCAAATCTAACCAAGGTCTTGGTACAGGTACTTGTACTAGCAACATGAAGGTACAGATGATAGTCCCATGGAGGCAGTGAGGTGTGATTAAAATGATCCCCCCCTCCCCGACGTGATTGAATGATTTGAAATCCCCAAAACTTATGTGCATGTTCCCAACTTGACACTTTTCATGTTGGAAACTACATGGGCCACACATGGGTTCCCTTAGATGGTGATATATTTATTCATAGGGACTTAGGATAAAATGCATTATCCCCTAGTTTAGAATTTAACTTTAGGAATATTGATAAAATATTCCTTTTTGTCTTAAGCCCCCCTAGCTTAGCCCCTTTTTCTAGACTCTTAGCTCCCCTTTTCCCATTCTAGTGGAGTTTATGCCCCCATACTCTTTTACATGGTTGGTCTGCAATAGTGATGTGTTTTCATTAAAAAAAAATGAGTGTGATTACATTTACAAAAATAGGCTCATTGGCCATTCAACTTTTGGCTACCGGAATAATAACCACATAGGCACTATGGCCTCCAAGTACCCTATATCACCACTGTATATGTACAATTACATTATATTTACAATGGTGTTCGGCCTAGGGTATTACAATTTTCCACATTTAACCATTTCCATTTTCCTTTTCTTTTTTTCCATTTACATTTCCCTTTTTCCATTTTCCTTTTTCTATATTTCATATTTCATTTCCATTTCCATCTCCATACTTTCACGTAAATCTATGACTTACCTCCCCAACACTTAGTCATTTTCCATGACTTACCACGTTTTACTCCTTTTTACTCTAAATCTTCCATTACAGATGCAGGACAACCTTCCTCTTCATTTACCTTTTTATCCCCATGTCTTATGTCCTGCAACTTGCAATCTCACGACCCTCAATTTGTACTTCTATCTTCTGCATTACCCAAATTGCACCCTTCATGACTTAGTTGTTTTACTAAGTTTTACAGTTGGTTTTTACTCAGTCATGTACTTAGTTGATTTTTTATCTTTGAATGCAAATGCGAGAGACCCTCCTTCACCCATCCCTTGACCTCTAGCCTGCATGACTTATCACCTGCAAGGCTTATCACCCACATGACTTATCTTATTTATTTACTCACTTTTACACTTAGTATATTCTATCATTGCAAATGCGAGAGTCATCCTTTCTTACCTTTTTCATTTCCCATGTCTCATGTCCTGCATCCCACAATCTCGCATTCACCATATTGCACTTTCCATTTCCCTTTTTGCACCTCATACTTAGAGATTTTTACCGAGTTTTATTCTTACCTTTTTTGTTTCCCATGTCTCGTGTCCCGCATTCCACAATCCTACATTCACCATATTACACTTTCCATTTCCCTTTTTGCACCTCATACATAGTCAATTTTATCAAGTTTCATCTCCTCACCTACCTTCTTTACCTCCGCAAACACTTCATTTATTTTTTTAATATTATTTCTTATCCTAAGTTTCTTCCCCCTTTTCGTGGACCTACCATATTGGGACATGTGGTAGTGACGTGGACCTATCCCTAGGTGACATATGGTAGTGAAGTGGACATATCATATGTGGACACGTGGCAATGAAGTGGGCCTATCCCTGGGTGGCATTTTGACGGACATAGATGATTGGACAGTGACTTGGCATGATGACCGGGTGATGATGTGGCGGTCAAAAGATACTTTGTGGATGAGCTACACAAACTTCTATGGCTCTCTTTAATTCATTCAGAAATAACATGGATATGAAATTTATTTATAAAGAAGTCATGAGAACCCTTCCACAATGCATGTGGGATAACGAAACTTGAATTTGTGAATCAAAGGCCCAAATTTCATGAGGATAGATCAACGGTGGTTGAGTCCCCATCTTCTGGAGCTCATAACTTTTGATCCCAACACCCGATTTGAGCAAACGAGAGCTCGTCGGAAAGGTCTTCCTAGCAATCATTTGTCATATGGCCTTTTCTTTTCCCAGCAAGCAACCTGTGAAACCTAAGGCTAAATCTTGATTATTTTTCTCTTGTCTTCCAGGTATCTCTCATTTTATGGTCTGCGGGATCCCCATCCCAATCCTCTTTGTAGGAAAAACGTTGTCTCTTTTATTTGTATTTCAAGACATTACTGCCTATTTATTTTAATGACATCTATTATTTTTTAGGTTCGCAGAGAACCAATTTGGTACATAAGATTATTGATTTCTCAAGACTTTTAATTTAAGCATTAGATTTCAAATTTGTGTCAATCATAATCTTTATTGGGTTTATTGAAATGATCGTTTAGAGTTCTCTGTCATATGTGGTCCATACTTTCCTCTCCCTTTGCTGAAAATTGTGTTCTACTTTAATGAATGTTGTGATGGAAATGTTGTCATATTTAACTATGTACTCTTTTGGTTTATAAATTTGTAACATATTGTAAATGCTTGCTTTCTACAAGATACATAGTCATTCTCATGTATTCATTGCATGTGAATATTTGTTTCAAGACTAAGCTCGGTCCTCTCTGAGGCCTCTTCTACATTCTTGTATATTATTTAAATATAGAGGAGTACCACCTCTTTAAAAATGCAAGGGGATTTTATCCTCGTGATGTTATCTTAAAGACCATAAAACAGTGTTGTAGATCAATACAACATCAAGAACCAAGAACCATGTGAAGACATTACAAGCTAGAACCAGACATAAAGCTTTTCCATAAATATGCTTTTAGGACAAAGCATTTCTAAATGGGAAGGCAATGTAATAAATATTAATATGTATATATAAATATAAAATATAAATATTAACAACCATTAATAATTTATGAAGAGACATGTCTCTTAGTGAAAGGGAACCCCTGCTTGGGTATATATATGGCCCTCATTTGTAATCACGATCATATTATACTATCATTCTCATACATTTTTATTCAATATACTATTTTATTCTCATGGATTTCTTTATACCGTTTCAAACATTTTGGATGCTCGTGATCTGAACTGGATTGGTTCTATGACAATTTCCTATCTAGGAACAAATTTTGTTTCAACAATAATTTGTCAAAGGTTACCCCTTCACAAGATGCCTCAATATTGTTAAGTTACTTCATCATGACAAATACAACTTCCACTCACTCACCTTAAGTATGTATCTATTACTCATTTATGTTCATCTCATCCTTCCATTACGATGACTACAATAAGTTATTGCCATTAGAAAATTTTCAAGTTCATCATTTGTCCTTCATTTATAAGGTAACTTTATGAGATATACACCACTAGCATTGGGGATCAAACGTAGAAACTTTCCTTCATTTCTTAATATCCTTGTCTCTCTGTACTTATTTTTCCATCTTAATATTCTAATAATAGGTTTGTTATCCTTCCAGGGTAGTTGCATACACAATGCTTCCAGTTTTGACTTCATTTGATATGTACTTTCATGGAATTGCACCACTACTCGCTCAAGTTGGTTAATTTATTGTGTTACCTTTATTACCACCTTGAGAGGCGATGTCCTCAAAGCAAAATCAACAAATATCCATTTTATTATGCCTTACACTACTCATATTTCACCATACTTTCATTTTATAAAATTTCAATCATTCGCATCCTATTATTGGTAAATTTACTTACTTGTTACACCTTGTTTGGCTTAGTCACAAGGTAGTTCTCTAAAAAACAGTATATGAAATGAAAATATCAATGAAATGAAAAACAATATATGAAATGAAAGCAGTATAAGTCAGTTTATTGTGTTACCTTTCTTCCCCCCTTGAGAGGCGATGTCCTCAGAGCAAAATCAACAAATATCCATTTTCTATGCCTTACACTACTCATATTTCACCATACTTTCATCTTATAAAATTTCAATCATTCGCATCCTATTATTGCGAAATTTATTTACTTGTTACACCTTGTTTGGATTAGTCACAAGGTAGTTCTCTAAAAAGTAGTATATGAAATGAAAATATCAATCACCAAGAATTTAAAACATCCCCAACACTTTAAAACATAATCCATGTAGACATATTTAATATTCTATTAACATACTTTTATTTTCTTTTAAACTAAAACCACCTTTAATATCTTAATTCCAAAAATAATATCATTTTCCTAAAATATTATTATATATTTTATTTTAAACTTATTCTCCATCCTCTTTTGTTGTATTATAAACCTTTCCCTTTCCCATACTATCGACAATCACTTAACCTATGCATTTAGGAAATCTTATAAACCTTTCTTGTGCTATTAACAAGAAAGCATTTATATGTAATATTGCTAAAATTAAATATAAACAAGGGTTGCATTGCAACTTAGTCCCAGTTGAACAAGGTTGATTATACATAAGATTTATTGTGTATAAGATGAAAAATGTACGGACCATTGAATGGAACGCTATTAGGCCACCGGTTAAGAGATGCTTTGGTTCAGATTTCATCTTTGGTGTAAATGCCATTATGCTACGTTTGCAAACTCGTGCACGCTCTCAATTGGAACCCTATCTGCTCCAGACTCTTCAAATTATAATGGTTCAACTATGCTATGCCTATACATATGCATATTATAATGGTTACATAAAGGTTTACCATTCAATGTGCTTTCCTATCAACTAGTCTTCCCGAGGACCAGCCACAAAGCAAGCCTTCCCATGCCTGATGTATTGCAACAGTTGAGGTCTGATTGTTGCAAAAAAATTTGTCGCAATAAAATTGATCGACCACAATTGGAATTTTCATTATGGAGACTTGAATGTTGGAGAAGGAAACCCCTTTCACCGATCCCATTCCTCCTTGTAGTATAAAATCATATTATAAAAAGTAAGCTAATATACTATCTCCTTACTCTATGAATTTTGATCCAATTTTATATTACTAAATTTTTAGTACAACAAGATCCAATCCAACCGAACCTTATATGGTAAATCTATGAGCGAAACCGTGATCAAGATAAACAATGAACCATCAATAAATTCCAAGTGTAGAAATTTAAAAAGCAACATGACATTTTTTTAGTATGGAGATGAACATGCAATCATAATGTCTGATTTTTGTATTGTTTTAAACAAGTGATTGTAGAGTATTCACTATATTAACAAATAACTTCAAAAATAATTACATGAAAGGATAACCTATCCATAAACAAAGAGATCTATAATAATTCAAATTATGAATATTTAAGACACCTACCATGTCTTGATTCAAAGCATGTTTAAGGTATCTCCAATAGAACTGTCATAAACGATGATATTTGAAATACATGCTTATGTTTGGTCATTTCCAAGTCTTCCAATGTTTCCATGTCAAATCATTATGGTCAGATGGATAACTATGTTGTAGCCAAAGGAATTCGTAGCAGCGAGGCATTTTATTCATCTATAAGCATCTTAGGATATTGCATTGCAATGATTGTTATATAATTACAAACTATCTTTGAAAAAAAATTAAAAAGAAAAAGAAATGAAGAGAAAATTATAAACTCTCATAAAAAATTAGAATAATATGAAATATATGAAAAATCAAACCACAAATAACATGTTGTGAACCATGAATCGAATGGAACTATATGGTATAGTAATAGAGTTTTCACTCTCACAGATAGATTGTCGTACACATTAACATCAGAAAATGGCCAATTGTTTTGTTTATAGCTATCACTCTGACGAATAGATTATCGTATGCATTGAAGTTAGAAATAACAAGAAGATTTGTTCATTAGTCCAAAATAGTGTGCCCTACTTGAAATCAACCTCAACTGTTGATTTTTACCTTTCCCTCCAATGACCTGAATCTATAATTGGGTTATGGATGGCCTGGCGCCAAGCCACAACCCGATTATGGATGATAGTTTCTCTTTGATTAACTTTGAGGAATCTAGGATCACTTGAATAAGAGTCACATATTTCTTTCAATCCTGCAGCTCTAATAGAGGAAAGTTTGTTATGGGTTTGCATGGGTTTCTTGAAACTCTTCCTCTACCTTTGCTTACAACATGGACGACAACTGGATTTGTGACTCTCGTGTTCTTCTTATTACATGGGTTATTTCACAAGAGTCGAAGGAACGAAGAAATATTTCCTCGAGGACCCTATCCATGGCCGATCATGGGAAATCTCCACCAAATGAAAAAGCTTGTTCATTGTGCTCTGAAATACCTTGCTGACAAATATGGTGCCCTTATGTTTCTTCGCTTGGGCTCCATCCCCACTGTGGTCATCTCTTCTTTCAAGATAGCCAAACACTTTTTGAAAATCGATTCCATAGTTTCCAACCGACCTACAACTGCAGCTGGGAAGTACTTATCCTACAATTTCAAGGGTATGATATTGTCTCTCTATGGACATTATTGGAGGCAAGTGAGAAAGCTTTGCATGTTGGAACTGTTTACCACTAAGATAATCGAGTCCTTGAAACATGTGCAAGAGGAAGAGGTGTCCGCGATGATCCGGTCCATTTGGGAGGAAAGCCAGAATGGAACAATTGTTGTGAATGTGAGCAAGGTCATCTTCACCTTTTCCTCCAATGTAATTTCGTGAATATTGGCCAGGAGGAAAGTCTCTAACTATGACTTGGGAATTGATGGTAAAGGATTTAAGCATATATTAGGAGAGTTATCAGCTACTATGGGAGCGTTCAACATTGGAGACTTCATTCCTTATTTCAACTGAATGGACTTGCAAGGCATCAAGTGATGTAAGATGAAACTAAACAAAACGTATGATGCAACATTATTAAATGTATAATGCTCATAATACAATTAACTCTATCAAAAATTTACATAATATCTGATACCACGCCCAGGTCCACAATTAATGTTCTGCACGCTTAGGTTTGAACATCTTTGTGTAGATACACAGTCATCACTTGTTTTTTCAGAAAAAAAGAGAAAAACCATTGTTAACTAGCTCTAAGGATTGGCATTAATACTTATGTCAAATTATATATTTGATAATTACTTGAAAAACTATATATCCAATGAAAATTAGATGGTGAGTTTATTGAAATGTGGAAGGTCGTTACCACATGCCATTGAGGAACCAATAGCTTCCCTTCCATCAGAGGCAGTGGAGCCCCTTTCAGTTCCCAATCATGGTCCAAGGTCACTACCTTGCCTGGCATTACTTCCATTTCGAGAGTGAGCAACATCTATTACAATTATTTCTCCAGAAACACTAGAATCAAGGGTTGAAGAACCTCACGTAGCATACCTTCCAACAGATCTAGACCCAGATTCTTATGTTCCTAATCGAGACACATAGCCCATAACATCCCTTTGCTCGGTTGCTTCGTATATAGATGAAAATCCTTTACTAGCGGAAACCCTCTATACTTTGCTTGGCTGGAGGTCGGACATGGGTTTGAACTTCACTAGGGCGTTGGCGATTGAAGATGTATTCCATCCATGTTTGGACTATCCTAGAAAGAAGAGATTGTAATGCTGGAAACTTTGAGGGACGTAAGTGAAACTATCGAATTTAAGGAACTTTGAAGAAAGTGAAACTATCAAATTTAAGGTGACAGTACGGGTTATTTTGAATGGTTATGTTCTTCAAAGTCACACCCAAGCTTCTATAGAATTTAAATGCATGCATATTAATTATAAAAAAAAAAAACTATAAATAAATAAATAAAATGATAAAACTGAAGTCAAAACCTAATCGACCACAAGTGTCAAAATAACATGGTATACGAATTTCAAAAGGCCCGATGGAAAGGTCTAAACTAACTGATAGAAGACATGCGCCCTTGTGTGAAGGAATTCGATAGTTGGGGCTTTCATCCTTTGCATGGCGAGTACGTAGCATGGTTGTTCCTAAAGCTACAACCCCTCGTGTGAAGGCATTCACTAGCTGGGCCTTTGTACGTTGCATGGAGAACGAGTGCTCAGATGTGATGGAAATGGATCTACCTTTCTATGACAAATTGAATGAAACAACCCTTTGAATAAGAGACTCATGAGTTGTTTTTCATTTTGGATTTGAATAACTTGGACCATTCTCAGTAACACCTACCAACCTTTGGTGTGTGGTCGGAAGGGTGTTCCTCTTCATTTCTTATGTGGGAACTAAGCATGGATGGGTCTAAAGAAGGCTAGTCGACCCACCTTACGCGGGAGGGATGGGGAAGGAAAAAGAAAAATCTAGGGTCGACTTGCACAAGGGAGCGACGACGATGCATCTACACCTTCATTCATGCGCGTACGACACAAGTCTTCAGGCTAAGGGTAAGAACTAGAGAAAGAAATAAGTTTCTTAGAATGAAGGAAGGGTTTTGCTTCCACCTTGTCAACTGGCTCTGAGGACCCAGAAGTAGGACGTTGGAAGCAGCATTGAGCTTGCACCAGAGTTGTGGAGGTCGTTGGAAAATAGACCCACCAGAGCGCGACCTATTGCAGTGCACGAGAGGAGGCAGTTCAGACAGATGAATCATTTTAGTTGGAAGATGTTATAGAAACTATCATTCATGATTTTTAATTCTTTGAGTGGAATGAGGCTCTCATCAAATTTTGAATCATTATAATGCTTTACTTATCTGATGCTACTTTGTAATTGTGTGGAAACATAGAATATGCATGTTCCTGGTTCCAATGCAATGCAATTCAAATATGTAAATGAAAAAGATACAGAGAACTACCACGATGGATTGAAAGCTAATGATAAACATAAAAATATGTTGCTTTGGTATGTTGCCTCTTTATCACCGATATGCTCCTTTATTGCTTCTCCCTTAACCTGCATATCAAAATTATGTTGAAGAGAGGGGTTGACCTCTGCTTATATAGGCTGAAAAGGAGAAGAGGAGAGGCTCGAAATAGTAACTTGTTTGCATGATTTAATCATAACTCAGCTTCATATTTTAGTTTGAAATTAGAACTAGACTTGAGACTGGTATACTTTAGTTCGAAAATAAAACTAGACTTGAGACTTCAGTTACAACTCAGCATTACACTTTAGTTCGAAAATAGAACTAGACTTGAGATTGGTATACTTTAGTTCGAAAACAGAACTAGACTTGAGATTGGTATACTTTAGTTCGAAAATAGAACTAGACTTGAGACTTCAGTTACAACTCAACATTACACTTTAGTTCGAAAATAAAACTAGACTTAAGACTTCAGTTGCAACTCAACATTATAGTTTAGTTCGAAAATAGAACTAGACTTAAGACTTCAGTTACAACTCAACATTACACTTTAGTTCTAAAATAGAACTAGACTTAAGACTTCAGTTACAACTCAACATTACACTTTAGTTCTAAAATAGAACTAGACTTGAGACTTCAATTACAACTCGACTCTTTACAAGGCAATTCAAAATTCTCTTCATGGTGGATAATGTTACACGTGCCAACGCACGAGATCAATACATTTATATCATTTGCAATATTAGGAATATCGTTTGTTTCTAGCTCATAGGAATTTTATATTCAACCTAACTTTTGCTAGATTCCTTGACTTTTGCTCATGGCTCACAAGGCTTGACTAGGCTCACAGAGGTTGTATGTTCCCCCTGACTTTTGCACTAGTCTGTCTATGCTCACAGAGGTTGTACGTTCCCTTTGACTTTTGCACTAGACTGTTTATGCTCACAGAGGTTGTACGTTCCCCTTGACTTTTGAATTAGACTCACATAGCATCTTGTTTGTCCTGACTTTTGGTTTGACTTACATAGGTTGTACGTTCCCCCTGGCTTTTTTCAATACCTCAGAAGACTGGTTGATTCTCCAAATCTCCCTGTCTAGCCTCAGGGTGGACCATATGGCCTCTCATTGGAGAATGACTGTCGATGCTGCCAAATTTAACACTCCCTCTCAACGAGGGAGTCATTCTCAGCCACACCAAGCTTGCCTCTCAGCTGCACAAACTGTCTCGAGGTCAGAGGCTTGGTCAGTATATCAGCTACGTGCTCGCTCATGGCTATGTACTGTAACTTTACAGTTTTTCTCTGGACCAAGTCTCATATGTAGTGGTACCTCATGTCAATATGTTTTGATCTGTCGTGAAATATCGGGTTCTCTGTCAATTTTATGAAACTTCGATTATCACAGTGAACCATCGTCGTCTCGAGCTTGTCACCAAACAACCCAAAAACCAATTTTTCTGAGTAATACCACTTCCTTGCTAACAACACTTGCTACAATGTACTCAACCTCTGTTGTACTCTGTGCAATGGATCCCTGCTTTTGGCTTGACCAAGAGATCATAGTGGATCCTAAACTGAAGCCGTATCCAGAAGTACTATTCTGATCCATTGGGCTTCCTACCTAGACAACATCTGCATACCCATGCATAAATAAACCACCACTAGATGTATATCTCGGACCATAAGTAATGGTCCCCCTGAGATATCTCAAGATGTGCTTTGCTGCCACCCAGTGTCTCTATCTCGGTTCAGTCATGAACTGACTCATTGCAATCACTTCATAGCATATATCTGGCCTAGTGTGGATCATGTACATCAATGATCCAATCAACTGCCTATACATGGTGGGATCCACCAAATCTGAACCTGTATCAGAATCATGCAACTTCCTCGGGTTGGTAATCATCAGAGTATACATGGATTTGCAATCCATCATACCAAACCTCTTTAGTACATCCACTGCGTATTTTCCTTGTGCTAGAAATATCTCGCCCTGTCTTTGCCATACTTCCAATCCTAGGAAGTAATGCATCAAGCCTAAGTCTTTCATCTCGAATTATGAGGTTAGCTCCCTCTTACACCGGGCTATTATCCGTTCATCTCCTATTAGAAAGAGATAATCAACATACAAGATTAGTATAACAGGTTGGTTACCTCTTACCTTGAAGTACAAATTTGCATCAACATCACTTTTCTGAAATCTCGGGCTTTTAAGAAAGCCATCAATCCTGTCATACAAAACTCTGGGAGCCTGCTTAAGACCATACAAGGCCTTCCTTAGCTTGCATACATGAGTGATTTTGTTATGCAGTACAAAACCATCTTATTGTTCCACAAAGGCCTCTTGTTCAATCTTTCCATTCAAGAATGTTGTTTTTACATCCATCTGATGTAGCTTCCAACCAAGAACGGAAGCTAAAGAAATAATAGTTCGAATGGAGGTATACCTGGCTACAGGGGCAAAAGTCTCTTCATAGTTGATTCCTTCTTTCTGAGTGAAGCCTCTAGGTACAAATCTTGCTTTGAACTTTTCCACACTTCCATCAGCTGCATGTTTGATCTTATAGATCCATTTGGAAGAAACCACTGATTTGTCTTTTGGCCTCGACACAATGTCCCAAACATTGTTCTTTATAATAGACATGTATTCCTCAAGCATGACATCCTTCCATACTTGTAATTTATCTGCTTCTTCAAATGAAGAAGGTTCAACATCACTAATGCTGCTCATCAGTGCAACATAGCCTCCAAACCTATGAGGCCTCTTCCTTTCCCTGAAAGTTCCTTTGGGAGCAGTTATCCTTTATGCTTCCCGCACTATTTATTTAAGCCACCCTAGCTTCTTTTTGGCTGGAGGTTCTTCAAAACTTATTTCTAACACTTCAACAGGTTCTAGGGGTTCATTACTTGGCTCTTCACAAGGTTCCTCCCTCTGATCATCTGGCTATTCATTTTCAGAAGAGGGTGAAGTTAGATGAACTGCTTCCGATTCCTATTGAAGCTCTTTGGATTTATTAAATGCGGCTTCCTCACAGAAAGTCACATCTCTACTTACCTCTATTTTCATCTAACCTGGTACATAAATCCTGTAAGCCTTGGAGTTCTCATTGTATCCCACAAAAACCCCTTTCTTTCATGAGGGTTCCATCTTTGTCCTCTTTTCCTTAGGGACATGAATATATGCGAGACACCCAAATATCCTTAGATGCCCTACTTCAGGTTTCATCCCTGAGAAGACCTCTTCAGGAGTCTTGTCCTTCAAGATAGCATGTGGACACTTGTTCTAAATATACATTGCAGTGGAGGTAGCTTCTGCCCATAAAGAATTTGGCAGATCTTGGCCAAACATCATTGCTTTCGCTGCCTCACAAATTGTCCTGTTTTTCCTCTCAGCAACTCCATTTTGCTAAGGGTTATATGGCACGGTCAATTGTCTCTTGATTCCTGTTGACTTGCAGAAATCCTCAAACTGGAGAGATTCAAACTCTCCTCCATTGTTTGTTCTAAGGATTCTGATGTGTTTCCCTGCCTGCTTTTCAATAAAGGCTTTATACTCTTTGAATTTATCAAATGTGTCACTTTTAGCTTTAAGGAAATATATCCAACATTTTCTTGAGTAATCATCAATAAAAATGACATAATACAAACAACCGCTGAGTCAGGGAGATGACATGGGACCACATACATCAGAATGAACCAGATCTAAGATGCCCCGAGCTTTGTTGTCACTATTAGGAAATGATTTCTTTATATTTTTACCTAGCATGCAACCCTTACAACTTTCATTTTTACTAAGAGAAATAGAGAGCATGCCACATACCATGTTCTGTAGATCTGGAAGAGCTTTGTAATGAAGGTGTCCAAGTCTTTTGTGCCACAACTCGCTGGAGCTAGTCGCATCATGAGCCAATGCCTAAACTAATTGTCCTGACATGATGTATAGTTCTCCACTGCGAGTTCCAATGGGTTCTCATTTACTCAAGTGGCTACCTTTAGCCTATAGTAGTGCCTTCTTGTCCTTGAAGATCACCCAATATCCCTTGTCCTCAAGGGTTGCAACTGATAGTAAATTCTTCTTGAGCCCTGATACATATAGTACTTCATCAACATGAAGTCTAGCCCCAGTTTCCAATTTGAAGGAGATAGAGCCTACTCCCTCTATCTTGTAACATTTGTCATCCCCAAGCTCAACATGCTCTGCAAAAGATTTTGTCTTGAAATCTGAGAGGATATCCTTGTACCCTGTCATGTGCTTTGATGCACCACTGTCTACTAACCAAGTTTTTGGCCCCGTGAAAAATGAATTGGATAAGGCAGAAACCAAGTAATATTCTTTTCTATTTTCTTTCTCATTAGAAGGAATTTTCTGATTTCTTTTGGATTCATCATCCTTGACAGTTGAGGCATGATGTTTCCCTTTCCTTGGATATTTCTTTCTAAACCAACAATCTTTAGCAAAATGACCCAACTTATTACAACTAAAGCATTTGATCTTAGATGTATCGATATTCTTTCCTTTGAATGTACCTTTGGTGTTTGGATTCCTCTGAGAGCCTTTATGGAAAGTGCCTTTCTTCTTTCCCTTGAATCTTGATATTAAAGTTGAGTGCTCTTCTTTCGTTGGCTTGCTCCTGGTAGCTGTGCGACTCTCCTCCTGGAGGCAATCATGCCATAACCTCTCAAATGTGGGCTGAATCTCTCTCCCACTTACACTGGATAAGAAGGTCTCCCATGAAGAAGGAAGACCGTAAAAAATGGTCTACACTAAATCATCATCGTCCACTGTCACCCCTGTGACCAAAAGATGATCTCTGATCCGGGCTATCCTGGAACAGAAAGATGCCACTGATTCACCTTTCTCCATCTTCAAATACTTAAGCATGTGATCAAGTGTCCTCTTCTGACTTGGAGCCTGTTTCTCATAGAGATTCACCAAGGTATCCATACAGTCCTTTGCAGTCATCAGCGAAGTCATTGCAGGCATTATACTGTCTTTGATTGAGTCAAAGATTATTCACTTAGCCTTTGCTTGACTCTTTTTGAAGGTCACTCTTCCTGCATTATTCGTGGGTTCCTCCACCACTGTGGTCACATATTGTTCAAGATCATGCTCTTGCAAGATATTTGTTATCCGGAGCTTCCACACATTGAAGTTGGTATCTCCTTTGAGCCTATCCTCAGCCCTGACTGAAGTGGAGGATGCCACGAACTTCACACTGGAAACTTAATCAAGCTAGCTTGGATCTGTGTATACCATTTGTTGTACTTCAACACTTTTAACACACCCTAAGCTCTGATACCATGTTAAATTATGATCTTGATTTCGTATGTCGATTAATTCTTTTATTTTCTTCAACACTTTGATTCCAACTTAATACACTTCAACAATACCAAATCATAACCGAATAGAAATAACTATGTAGATAAGTAAGCATGCACATCAACAACACATATACCCTGGGGAAACCTTGTACAGGGAGAAAAACCCCAACAAACAATATTCCTTTATTGCATTAATAATGTAATATCACTTACAAATATCCACCATGAATGTTCTGCTCTTAAAGAGTTTTTCAAGATGACTCTGACCTGACAAAGACCTAAGAGACCTTGCTGAAATACACCTCTGATATGTTTCCTCTATTGATGATATACAACATTGATATGTTGTTGATATATGCCTCTGATATGCAACCTCTATTGTTGATATACAACACTGATTTGTTGCTTTGGTATGTTGCCTCTTTGTCATTGATATGCTCCTGTATCGCTTCTCCCTTAACCTGCATATCAAAACTGTGTTGAAGAGAGGGGTCGATCTCTGCTTATATAGGCTGAAGAGGAGAAGAGGAGAGGCTTGAAATAGTAAATTGTTTGCATGCTTTAATCACAACTCAGCTTCATACTTTAGTTCGAAATTAGAACTAGACTTGAGACTGGTATACTTTAGTTCGAAAATAGAACTAGACTTGAGACTTCATTTACAACTCAGCATTACACTTTAGTTTGGAAATAGAACTAGACTTGAGACTGGTTTACTTTGGTTCGAAAATAGAACTAGACTTGAGACTTCAGTTACAACTCAACATTACACTTTAGTTCTAAAATAGAACTAGACTTAAGACTTCAGTTGCAACTTAGCATTACACTTTAGTTCGAAAATAGAACTAGACTTAAGACTTCGGTTACAACTCAGCATTACACTTTAGTTCTAAAATAGAACTAGACTTAAGACTTTAGTTACAACTCAACATTACACTTTAGTTCTAAAATAGAACTAGACTTGAGACTTTAGTTACAACTTGACTCTTTACAAGGCAATTCTAAATTCTCTTCATGGTGGGTAATGTTACACGTGCCAACGCACTTGTTGGCCCTTGACCAAGTTTTGAGGATCCTTGGTCATGTTAGACCTATTTTTGTGACTTCGACAAGCTGTTGAAGGCAGAGTGCAAGAAGAAGTAGAGATCGTGGGATCTCGACCCCTTTTAGGGCCCTTTTTGGGATTTGGGATTATGTAACTAGTATGGGGATGTTGGCCCATGGGTTTACCCATGCTTAGGCCTATTTTGTAAAGTATAAATAGAAGGCTGAGCAATGTAGGAAGTAGTTCGATCTATGTGATCGAAAGTGATAAGTGCTGAGTGGAGATTGCTTTTGTGCATACTGTATGAGGCTTGCAGAGCTAAGTGCAAGTGAGTGTAAGAGATTGAGAAGAGGCTTAGTGTTGTAACCTAGCCTGGGGAAGGAGGATCTAGCGAGGTGCGCAGATATCCTATCCTCTGCGAAGTGGGGTTTTTCTGGCTCTATGCATGTAACTGATTGAAGAAGCTAATAAAGAAGACGAAGAGTTGGTGGACATAGCCCCAAGGTGGGGGTGAACCACGCACATGTTGTGTTGCCCTGCTTTGTGCGATGTATTGATGTGTTTATATGTTAACTTGATTAGTGCTTTGATATATATGAATGGTAGATATATATGTTAATGCTATGTGCTTAATAGTATGGATGAATACTAGATATGGCCTATGTGGATGTGCTTAGTGCTTGAATATAGTAGATCTAGTTAAATACTATAATGCTCTGTAATTAGGGTTTTATCTGCGAAGTAAATATTGGTTAAATATTGATGATCTATATTGCTAAGTGATTTGTTAAGGTGTTACAATCAAAGATCTGTGTCCTAGCTACGATTGTAGACACTGAAGTCCTGCAACCATCCCTGCCTCTAACTCGGGTGAGACTTCATCTGCTTCGTAGGTGTTGCCGAAAGGGATGGTAGTTAGGGTTTTGTTGGTGCGCTCTTGAGCGTTGAACCCTGGATCTGCCCCTGTGCCAATTGCACTGGATCAATATATTTATATCATTTTCAATATTAGGTATATCGTTTGTTTCTAGCTCATAGGAATTTTATATTCAACCTAACTTTTGCTAGATGCCTTGACTTTTGCTCATGGCTCACAAGGCTTGACTAGGTTCACAGAGGTTGTATGTTCCCCCTAACTTTTGCACTAGTCTATCTATGCTCACAGAGTTACTACATTCCCCCTGACTTTTGCACTAGACTGTCTATGCTCACAAAGGTTGTACGTTCCCCCTGAATTTTGAATTAGACTCACATAGAATCTCATTCCTCCTGACTTTTGGTTTGACTCACAGAGGTTGTTATATGTTCCCCCTGGATTTTGTCAATACCTCACAAGACTGGTTGATTCTCCAAATCTCCCTGGCTAGCCTCAGGGTGGCCCATATGGCCTCTCATTGGAGAATGACTGTCGATGCTGCCAAATTTAATAGTTATGGGCGTGTCATAGGTAGTAAATTAATTTTTTGACATGTTACGTTGAAATCGAGTAAAGGGTTAGACCTTGGTGATCGAATATTAGCAATAGGTCAGGGTGGACCTTCCAGGCCACAGTGAGAATGTGGGTGCTTGATAAGCGTGGAGTTTTGTTTGAACCTTGAGCTTTTCCAGCTTCAGAAAAAAATCATGTAAATTATAGTAGTACCCTCAAAAGTGTGTGTCTGGATCCATGTTTGGATTTTGTGTTTTCAATAACGTAGATTTTTGTGTTCTTCCAAAAACGTGTTCATTGCACAAGATATTGAGATCCCATATTTTATTTAAATTTTAAATTGCTTCTAGTGCCTTCGATGTGCATGGTTGCAATTTGCACATTGGCAATCTATTACACCAATTTTTGTCCATCACGGAGTTCCTTCCCCTTATCATTGTGCAAATTGTTGTTGCATTTTATTTGTATTTGAAATATTGTAAGTGATAATTGATTTGTGCCTTTATTTCCCTTCAAAAGTCTCCTTGTGACTACAAATAGTGAAGGTGTTTCTTTTGCACTGTAATTTTTTATACATACATATTTACCCTCAACTATATACCTGTAGCTAATGAAGATTGTAAATTTTTTACTTACATATGTAGTGATAACTAGGATTGTAAAACTGAAGATGTGTGAATAGAGCATGACAACAATACGTTGGTAGAGGAGAAGCAGATGATTAGAGAAAGAAAATGCTTTGAACATATGCAAGAAAAGGTTATTGCAAAAGCTTGAATATTGTTCTCGATTTACAATAAATCACTATAAGTGAGAGCTGATAGTTCGTACCTTAAGTGCAGGTTGAGGATCTCCAAAGTTTCAGCAACAACTTTAGCCCACGAGAAACATCTTCAGCAAGCAGAAGGATGATGTATCTTCAACAAATAGATGAGCCTAGAGAAAGAAAATGCTTTGAACATAGGCCAGAAAAGGTTATTGCAAAAGCTTGAATATTGCTCTTGATTTACAATAAATCATTGTAAGTGAGAGCTGATAGTTCATACCTTATGTGCAAGTTGATGATCTCCAAAGTTTCAACAACAGCTTCAACCCCACGAGAAACAACTTCAGCAAGCAGAAGAATGATGTATCTTCAACAAACAGGTGAGCAGGTGATGCATTCTATATGTATATTGTAACATAATCACAAATATGAAACATACAATGTAGAAGCACCCCAACCATGGAGAAAGTTGATGATGGCGGTGGTGTGCTAAAATAATTGAATTATTATTAAATGTTGTGCAAGGATAGGTGATGGGAAGAGGAATATGAGGCAGTGATGGGAAGAGGAAGATGAGGGCTCGAGGCGGCAAGGTGGAGAGGATAGGGTTTTGGAATTGTACAGATCAACAACCTACTGATTTAGTCACTGACAAGTATTAATCACCAACTTTCTACAATGTAGAAAGTGTTAATTCAACCACCATTTGATTGTGCAGAAGTATTAATATAGCCGCCAGAGAGTTATGAACGAAGCTTGAACATAGCCAAAGATTATCTAACAACTTTATAATAAACTCAAAACTTTATCAAAGCTCTATACTTTCAATAAAGTTATAATAAATTCAAAACTAATGTCAAAGTTATAATAAATTCAAAACTTAGGTGAACTTACGAAAATAGAACATTGGGAGTAGGGAAGCCCCCAATAAGACATCAAATCTCTTCTCCAATGAGATTACAAAGAAAAGTTATTTTTTATTATACAAAAAAAAAGATTTGGAGTTTGTTATGTTGAACATTACACATTGTGAAAAAATATATAGCCAACCGCCAAACTAATACGAAGTCAACCCCGAATCGAATGCTAGAGTCCCTAGTTTGCCTTCGGCGGGGACTAATAAGGTTATGTATCCACCAAGAGTCACGTGATTTTTTTTAAACTACAAAATTATTACCAAATGGTGATGATTAACTTTACGTATTATATGATAAGTAATAAACTTTGGAAAGTCAAAATGACAATGTGTTTTCAAAGAGCTTTATGATTGGAACATTGATGCTCATATAACCATGGGATAGAAAGATTATGTCGCATGAGAAGCATGTTATATCAGGAAATTTTGTGGGGTTACATTATAGAGTTGCATCAGCTCTAGGGTCGAATGACCTTGAGATACAAATATGGTGTCATGGGTTCAAATGTCCAGGAACATGGGCTCTATGACAAGTTTAGGGTTCTTGTTCCATGTGATCAGGAGGCATGTTCGAATCCCACTAGGCCTTAACTAAGTTTCGAAGAGCACTTTACTATGAGGGTGGAGGAATAATAGATAAAACTTAATATTATATTAAGTTTTCTCTATTATTCCCCCCACCCCCACTCCATGACAAGTTTAGGGTTCTTGTTCCATGTGATCAAGAGGCATGTTTGAATCCCACTAGGCCTTAACTAAGTTTTGAAGAGCACTTTACTAAATTTGGAAGAGCGTGAAACATTATTATATGGTGCTTGGATCAATACATGTAAGCGACACATTTAATATTAGAAATTTCAATGAAGTAGATACAATTTCACCACTCACTAAATTTAGTATAGAGACAATTCGTAAACAATGTCTTTGAACATAGGATTTATAATAAAGCTAATACAATTTAATAACTCACAAAACAAAAAAATTTTGGAGAGTTTGGAATCAAATTTCCATTCATAGCCCTTCAATTAGTAAGGGCTTCTTCCTTCAATGAAAATGACAGCTTATCAATTGTACATCTTCCAAATTTGGAAGACCTCTGATGTGGTGGAAGTTTATTTTCAAGAGCTTTTATATAATGGTATCACATATGTAACAATCAACATATTTGAAATACATCTTTAGATATAAACTAACATATTTATATTTTGTTTATAATATTATTTGGAAAGACTCATAGGCCTTTAAACGGACTGCTTACTCAGAGACACATGAAAAATCCCTAAAGTTGGAAAGCCCAGTCAATTCATTTTAGCGTCTCCAAAATGAACCCGCACCTTTTAGGATGTGGGCCAAAACCTTTATTCGTATCTTGTCTCCGCTCCTCTGTAGTTCAGATGCCACTCTTGAAAATCAACTTATCATTATTTAAGTGTCCCCTCTTACTTATTTGTATACGGTACGATGTGAGATAAATTTCTTGTTCATTTTGGAGGCCGAGAAGCTTAAATGGGCATGATTTATATATACAGTTATGCAAATGTTGGGCTCGATAGGCAACACTTTCATGTTGTATACTTACCTTTTTTAGAGGGATTGCCTTCACTACCAAGACTTTGTAGGTAGGAGTGTAAGTATATAAGTTGTCTTCACTACACTCCTACCTACAAAGTCTTGGTAGTGAAGACAACTTATAGNCTCCTCTGTAGTTCAGATGCCACTCTTGAAAATCAACTTATCATTATTTAAGTGTCCCCTCTTACTTATTTGTATACGGTACGATGTGAGATAAATTTCTTGTTCATTTTGGAGGTCGAGAAGCTTAAATGGGCATGATTTATATATACAGTTATGCAAATGTTGGGCTCGATAGGCAACACTTTCATGTTGTATACTTACCTTTTTTAGAGGGATTGCCTTCACTACCAAGACTTTGTAGGTAGGAGTGTAGTGAAGACAACTCCTACCTACAAAGTCTTGGTAGTGAAGACAACTTATATATATATATATATATATATATATATATATATATATATACGGCATGCCCCTAATACTTACACTCCTGCCTACAAAGTCTTGGTAGTGAAGACAACCCCTCTAAAAAAGGTAAGTATACAACATGAATGTGTTGCCCTATTGGGCCCAACATTTGCATAACTAAGATCCATTGCACAATTTAACAACTTTCTTGTATATAAAACCCCCTTTTTTTCGCTCTTGTTACAATATCATTTACACTATTACTATTTCCAAGCTAAAACCTTTACATGGACTATAAATATCTTCATGAGGTATCAAGACTAAATTCTATGGAAATCAACTCTCTCATATGTATACATGCATAATGTTCTACATGAGGTTGCATGAGGCTTCATAGGCCTCAAGGGTTAGAACTAAGCTCTAATACCATGTGCAATGGCTCAAATTCTAATATATATATATATATATATATATATGCACAAATAAACATAGCAATTTGCAACCATTAATTGAATCAACTAAAGATACAATAATCTTAATTACATAATTCACAGAAGGAGCAAGTGGTGAGAAACTTACATGAGAGCTAAATGAATCAACTTACTTACAACACTATGAATGTCGAACTGGTGCGCTCCAATCCTTGATCCAGCATGCCGCAACAGAGTGTGGGTGATGACTCTCCTCCCAACCAACCTCTCAATCATCATGACTAAGATCCCTCGAGCCCTCAACGAACTACTTATGCTAGCTTCCAAGCCTTTCCATTAATTGCCCTAGCAAAAGATGTCACACTTCTTTCTCCACCTTCATTATATGGAATTATTCTTACCCATCCATGAAAGAAGTTCCATGCATGAGTTACACTTGTCATTAAGTAATTAACCATGCAATTTTTTTAACATTTTCTTAATTTAGCTTTTCTTTGATTCCTTTTAGTAATTTCTCTTATTTTTATCTTTTTTATTATTATAATTTATTAGTTATTTTATTATCTTTTTATTATTATTATTATTTTGATTTTGATTTGTTATATTAAGCATCGGATGGGGTGTCAAACTCGCATGTATGACAGTCTGTCACTGTATTTCGCCAGCTGCCACTTGGAGTTCTTCCATCATCCCAAGACTAGCAACAACATAATATTTTAATAACTATGCATTTCTATCCCTTCACACCTTCAATTTCATGAGTATGGCGATGATCCAAATCCGGTGCTCTGGTACTACTCAATCGCTGAAGATTATTGCAACAATTATGGTAAGAGTTAAGGAATAGGACAATGGGATGGTTTTTGTATACAATGGCATGCACAAGATTTTTTTCTCCATTGCATCCCTTGTTATTTGGAGGAAGCTCATGTTCTTCTTCATCGCATGGTCCTCTTTCTCTTATTACACCAGACATCTTCTCACTCACTTTTCAAGTCTGCATTTTGATTGCAATATGCCTAGAGAGCAAGCTCGGTAAAAACGTGTCAGCGACATTGTTCAAGGTGCTTACAAACAAAGCCGTTGCATGCCACCTACCTCAAGTAGCTCTGATTTGGTTAAGCTTCCCATGGACTATCACGAAGAAGATAGGAATTCACCATACATTCAATAAAGAGAGGAACGATTGGGTTATGTGTTGGTTGAGGAAGAGCTTCCTCAAATTCATGAGGAAGCCCCCAGGCAGCCCCTAGTAGATTCAATGCAAAACAATGAGCCTACTATGGAAGAGAGTAGGGGAAGTGAGAATGATCACACTCAACAGAAGAGCACACAGATTCCAATGCAGAGAAAGGAAGAATTTCCTCCCCACTTATCCGATGACCAATTACAACTCATTTTCAACCTTCGCGGGGACATGGGAGAGCAAAGATTTCGTTAGGAGAAGATGGAAACTAAATTGGGTGCTCTTTACAACCAACTTCTAGGACATCAGCAGAATGTAATAGTTCTTGTATGGCCAACCCCTCCTCAACACCAAAGTGGTGAGAATGCTCCAGGGGAAGGAAGACCAACTTGCTAGGTTCCACGCATTTCTCTTCTAGTTACATTTCTCGTCTCTTTAGTTTTAGTTTTGGTCCAAATGATAAACATTGTTCTTTGTATGCATATTTTAATTTTTGGCCATTCTTGCACTCCTATTTTGGTACTTAAGTCCTTGTGTCGGAGTTGGTTTCCTCTATTGGCAACTTCAACATCAAGAGGATGGCTTTGTACTGGTTGGTTTTTCAGTAAATAGAAGGTAACAATTACTAGCTTAAAAAAATATTATATAAAGACTATTTATTTATTATTTAATACTTAAATTGAAAGTACGGGGCATTACACAGTGCATGTCAGATTCTTCTAAACATTCTTTGAAGTCTCATTTCTAGGATCTTGTTTAATGAATATTTTAATGCATTCATTGGCTTGATAAAAAACAATCATGGCCTCACTAGCATTTGGTATATGTTGTGGCAAGTCAGTCGATTATTATTGTCTCTGTAAAAAAATTTGGTCGATTTTTTTTACTATATCAGGAAGACACTAGTCGATGCTCTGGGATTGGATCTACATAAGTCTCTTGGCTAGCACAAGTATACCCTCCATGGCTTTGTTGATCATATTTAGCACAAGATGTGAACTAAACAACTTGGATTATATCTTCCTATCATTTTCATGCTATTCATCCCCACCCTTTTATGAAAATAGACACAACCCAATCCTCTATTTACATCATCCATAATCCCTTTAGGAACCTCATTGTAATACCCCTAAGCTGAACCCAATTGTAAATGTAAATGCAAAAGTACTTAAGTTGATGAGTTGTTTGATATCATTTTTGTATGCACTTTCCATGGTATAGTGCACACATGTACTACGCAGTAAAATGATGAAGTGTGCACATTCCAGGATACCGCGCACAACAAACTTAAGTGCTCTCGATTTTGAGGCCAGGGAGTCTTGGTGTATATGTTGTGTTTTATAGGTTGGTGAGCCAGTTTATTATAAGCCAGAAGGCTTATGTGATGATTAGGCTAGAGAGCCTAGATGTTAAAGGCCAGTGAGTCTATTTTTGTATATGTCTCATCATTAATATAAAATACATTGTTGCACGCATATCGACCACGATAAAAGAGTATGGGGGACTAAACTCTACTAGTTAGGGAAAGGGAGGGATAAAAGTTAATGAAAGGGGCTAAGTTAGGGAGCTTAAGCCAAAAAGGAATATTATATTAATATTCCTTAAAGTATAAAGTATGGATAATTATTTTATCCTAAGTTCTAAGGATGGGGACAAGTGGGCCAAAGTAGCTCCCAACATGACAAGTGTCAAGTTGGGAACATGCATACATATAGTTTGGACTTAGTTCATTTTCCCATCATTCATTCAATCATTCCATCATCATTCACGCACTCATGGAGTTGTCCTTCGCACCTTCTTGTACCTATATTTGTACCTAAACCAATACCATATCCGTACTCATACATGTTTTTGTACCTGGTTAGCTTGGGAGATGGACTGAAGCAGCGGATTGTCAGGCCCGTGAAATGATGAAGAGGCGGGTTATCAAGCCCGTGATCAATTTCTTTCTAGGTGAGAGAATTGTTGGGAATTGATTTTCCAAAGGTGCTAAACTATAGCTACAAGGCTCTGAGACTTCCTATCTGGCCTGTTGCTAAAGCCCTGGAAAGGAAGTGGGGCAGTCGAGGGATTGTTGAGCAGAGAAGGGGCACACTTCCTAGGGTGGGACATGCATGTGGGAAATGAGGGACTGTAGGCTATTATTTTGAGTGGCACATGTGACGAAGTATTTCCCATTGTCTGAGATACATCAGCCTGGTTAGAAATCCCTTTACCCGGGTGGAGTTTAGTCCCAGCTTGAGGGTGACCCACTGTTGAGAGTGATGAGCAGTGTGGTCTAAGGCTGGGAGGTTCGTGGAAGGTCTGCACGTAGTTGGTGAAATTCTTACCAAGATAAGTGTCAATTGTGTGTTAACGTATATGATGCATTATTATTTATGTGTTATATTCATGAGCATTTCCTGTCTATGTTGCATGTATATGCTTAATGTTATTTCCGCATGAATCTATGCATTTACATAATATATTTGTCAGTTTTAAGTTTTATATATAAAGTTCCGCAAGAGTTTTTGTGTGTATATGATTTAATTGCATACATTTCGAAATTTTTTACGTGGCATAGCCCAGTTGGACGCATGGGATGTTACAATATGGTAACAGAGCTTCAATTTTCAACACTGAGCCTGGACGGGCCGAGCAAGTTGATTTGAAGTGAAATTTCATAGAGGATTGATTTCGAAGTGGCCAAATTTCAAGTTACAAAGCGTCCATGGTAAAATTTAGAAGCAACGACGTGGAATTGGGAAAAAGCCCCAATTTCTGTTATTAAATTCATGGGAAAATTGAGAAATTTGGCCAAGTGGTGAGATATTCTTGATTTAATATTTGTTCTAGCAAATTCAAGCCTGGAATTGGTTGAATTTGAAGTTACAGCGAAGCCATGACAAATGGAGCGAAATTAGCTAATTAAAATTCTCAATTCATGAATTGAGTTTGGGAAAAACAAATCTGTTTCAGAAATGTCAACCCACATCGATTTGTTGTTGCAGAGGTGGAATTGGTGTTAACGGGGTGAAATTGAACAAATTTCATAGATGCAGAATGTCTATGGTAAAAATTGGGAAAACGTTAGGCAAAACCCCCAATTTATGCAGCGAAATTCACGAGGAATTGATGCACATAAAAATGAATGTGCGCAGGTGGGTGCACTAAAAATGCATTGATGCGCGGTGAAAAGCTTGTGATATGTGGAAAATAATGGCATGCGAGTGCGCATGCTAAAATTTGGCATTGCGCGAACAAATATTGGCGTGCGGGTGCGCGCGCTAAAATTTGGCGTTGCGCGGAAAAATATTGGTGTGCTGGTGTGCGCGCTAAAATTTGGTGCTACGCAAAAAATTATTGGTGTGTTGGTGCGCAACCTAAAATTTGGCACTACGTGGAGAAATATTGGTGTGCGGGTGTGCACGCTAAAATTTGGCGCTGCGTGGAAAAATATTGTTGTCTTGGTGCGCGCGCTAAAATCTGGCGCTGGGCGGAAAAATATTGGCGTGTTGGTGTGCGTGCTAAAATTGGCATTGCACGGAAAAATATTGCCATGCTAGTGCGCGCACTAAAATTTGGAGTTGCCCGAAAAAATATTTGTGTGCGGGTGCGCACGCTAAAATTTGGCGTTGCGCGAAAAAATATTGGCGTGCGGGTGCGAGTGCTAAAATTTGGCACCGCGCGGAAAAATATTGGCGTGCAAGTGTGCGCACTAAATTTAGCATTGCGCGGTGCGGATTGAAGGAGCATGCGTAATATTGGCCCGCGTAGTGTGCACACACATAATATTGGCGCGTGTAGTGTGCACACACATAATAATGGCACGCGTGGTGTGCACAGTATTGGCAGAGCGTAGAGAAATTTTGTCGGTGCATGCGCAGTGTGGGTAAATGTTGTCACGCGACAATTTAGTTAATGGTGCGTGCGGAGTACTGGTGCACAGTGGGGTGGTATACTAAACTTTGGCATGGTACAATGCGTAGAGTAAAATGCGCGCAAAATATTAGCGTGCGATACAAAAATTGCGCACAACAGGTATTAGTGCATGAACTAAAATTGTGCATGGTAGATACTTGCAAGCGACAAAAAGTAGTGTGCACCAGTTATTGGTGTGACAGAGAAGTGATCCACATTGGTTATAGGTGCATGGAGAATGCGCTACCTTATGGTATTGTTGTGCATGCTAAATATGGGTGTACAGGTTCAAATTTGTACGCGTGAAGTCGTTTGGATGGTCTACAACCGCTGAAAACCAACGAATTTCCACGACATTTTATACTGTTTCAACGTCATCTTTTTGCAGCGCGTTTTTGAGGCCCTTAACAACATTTTTAGCTACTCAAAAACCATGAGAACAAATTATGCCTTAGTACATTCTGTCTCTGCAACTCAAATGAAAGCCCCGGGAGAGAGCTTTCTAATGGTGTAAACCGTTCGTCAAACGAAACTTTCATGAGAAAGTTGCACGACAAACAGTGGAGGGTAAATTTTAAGACCCAACTAACTTCGAAGAGCCATAACTTTCTGGTCCAGAATTAGATTGAGGTGCAGAAGAAGTCAATGGAAATCTATTGAAACATAGAAAACAATGCTAGAGCTTAATTAAATTTTTGGGCATGTTAAAAATGTTTAGGATGGCAAAGAAGGTACCTGTAGCATTCCAGACCAAAAACACGAATTGGCCTAGAACTTCAACAGGTTGTAACTAATAGCCCAGAACCCAGAAAGAGGTGAAACTTGGAAAACTATCCAAAATATGTATATGAAGAAACCCAATTGAACTGCTACGGAAAATCCAATGGAGTAGGTGCAAAAATGCATAATTACAGCGCAGAGTTGCACCAAGTTGAAGAGTGAATAGGAAAATTAATGAGTAATTTTCAAATAACCATAACTTTCTGCTCAAGACTCAGAATTGAGCATGGAAGCAGGCATTGGAAAGGTGTTGGAAATTTGAATATAAATATTATCTCAGAAAATTAATCTGGGCATTCAATTTTTTAGGAAATCAGAAGAAATAATTTTGATATATTATTGAACCAGAATGGTTCATATTTTTCATGAAATTGTTGAGTCAGTTAACCTAACAAAGTTTTGTTGGCTGCACATTTTGGAAAGTTAACAACAACTAGATCAGATCAGGATCAGAGCAGTGTCCAAAGGAATGGAAGATGCACAGGGGACTTATAGCCAGGAAGATGAGATCAGAGGGATGGATGTCCATTTGGGCATTGAAGGAATAAACTCCAATGGACATGGAGAAGGAAGGGATGAAAACATGAATATGATAGAGACCATTAAAAATTTGCAGAAGGGTGTACAAAGCCATAAAGATGATAATGAAAGGCTTATGAGAGCCAAGGAGCAGCAGGAGGACTTCATCATGAATTTAATGCAAATCTTGAACAAAATAGAAAATAAATTGGATAAGGAGAGTGGCTCAAGCAAATTAGGAAGTGATAGGTCTCCCGATGAGAAAAGAAGAACAAGAAGTGTTAGCAGACATCACCATCACTCCCCGAGGCATTCCAATAAAAGGGCACACAACAAATCAAGTCCATCCCCTGTCAGGAAGCATAAGAGGTCTGGGGTGGATGATCTACGAGTAGAAATGAACAAAATCAAACCTCCTACATTTGACGGTGAGCATAAGAAGGATGAAGATGCATAGACATGGTTGTTGGGCATGAGAAAGTGTTTTCAATTGCAGAATTATTCATCTCATGCAGAAGGAAGAATTGTCATCTATCAACTCAAGGGAAAGGCATCCATGTGGTGGGATCATCTTGTGCAGGTGCAACACATTAAAGGGAAAAATGTTACTCGGAGGGAATTCAAGAAGTATTTTGAAAATAAATACTTTAATAAGAGATACTATGACAAGAAAATGAAAGAGTTATTTGAACTCAAGCTTGAGAGTATGACCATAGATGAATATGAAAGAAGATTTTTAGAACTGTTGAAGTATGTATCTTTCATCAAGGATGAGACAGTTAAGATTCATAGGTATTTGAGTGGATTGCCATCATTCATCAGTGAAAAAATACAATATGATGATCCCAAAACATTGGAGGAGACCATAAGGCGAGTTAAATGCCTATATGATCAGCAAAAATCAAGGCCAACTTTCCAAAAAGCTTGGGAAGACGAGAAGAAATTCAAGATGGATCAGAGGAAGAAGGGGACTAGGCCACCATTCTTCAGAAATAATCCTCAGGAACAACGAACTTCTAGAGAACCCATAACGATTGAGACAGGGGGTCAAAGGCCAAGGCAACCACTCATTCAATGTTGGGGTTGTAAAGGAGATCATATGTTATTAGATTGTCCTCACATAGGTGAAAAAGTGAGGACTGTTCACAATGTACAACAAGTTGAAACAGTGGAGGACATGGGGAGAAATGTGCCAAGGATCTATGCAGCCCTGGACAACAAACAAGCAGAGTATCAACCGCATATGATTGAAGTGGAAGGTATTATCAACAACCAAACCATTGTTATTTTAATTGATTCAGGAGCTAGTCATAGTTATATAGATCCTAATATGGTGGAAAATTTGCATTTTCCAAGAAGCAAACATGGAAAATCTTGGTTGGTGCAGCTGGCTACCGGAGCCAAAAGAAAAGTTAATGAGATGGTTAAATCATGTCTTATGGACATGAATGGACTGAACACCAGGGAAGAGTTGAACATTTTGCCTTTAGGTTCCTATGACTGTCTAATTGGGATGGATTGGTTGGACCAACATCATGCTATCCTTTATTATCATAACAAGGCATTTACTTGCTTCGATGAGGAAGGGAACCTAAGGATAGTGCAGGGAATTCCCGAGGCAGTAATCATCAAAGAAATTTCAGCATTGCAACTAAAGAAATGTTACAGAAAAGGGTGTCAAATATTTGTAACACATATGGAAGAAACACATAAAGATAGAGTGTCAAATATTGAAGATTATGCAGTCCTAAAAGAGTTTGAAGATGTGTTTGAGGAAATACCAAGATTACCCCCTAAAAGAGACATTGATTTCTCCATAAAGTTGATGCCTGGAGCAGCGCCAGTATCCAAGACTCCATACAGGATGAGTACACCAGAATTGAAGGAGTTGCAAATGAAACTAGAAGAGCTTCTGAAGAAGGGGTATATACGCCCAAGTGTGTCACCTTGGGGTGCCCTGGTTTTATTTGTGAAGAAAAAGGATGGAACATTGATACTTTGCATTGACTTTAGGCAGTTGAACAAGGTAACTGTGAATAATAAGTATTATTTGCCAAGGATTGATGACCTCTTTGATCAATTAAAAGATGCAAAAATATTCTCCAAGATTGATCTTAGGTCCAGTTATCATCAAGTAAGAATTAAAGAAGACAACATCAGCAAGACTGCTTTCAGAACAAGGTATGGTTATTATGAGTTCACAATGGTGCCCTTTGGATTATCAAATGCACCAATTGTCTTCACGTGTTTAGTGAAGGACATTTTCATAGAACACTTGGATAAGTTTGTCATTATATTTCTAGATGACATTCTTATATATTCTAAGTCGGAGGAAGAGCATGGACAACACTTGAGGGTGGCATTACAAGTATTAAGGGAGCATCAGTTGCATGCCAAATTGAGAAAGTGCTCATTTTATCAAAAGCAAATTCATTATTTGGGGCATATCATTTCAGGGGATGGGATAGCAATGGTTCCTGGGAAGATAGAAGCCATTAGAGGATGGTCAGCGCCAAAGAATGTGACAAAGTTCAGATCATTCATGGGCCTTGCAGGCTACTATAAAAGATTTATTGAAGGATTCTCAAATATTGCACACCCAATCACTTCCTTGCAAAAGAAGGGTGTGAAGTTTCAGTGGACATTGGATTGTGAAAAGAGTTTCCAACACTTGAAACAATTATTAACAAGTGCTCCAATACTAAGGATTGCATACCCAAATGAAGACTTCATTGTATGCACAGATGCATGTAAAGAAGGACTTGGTGGAGTCCTCAGTCAAAATGGGTTTGTTATATGTTATGAATCAAGGAAGTTGAAGGAGCGTGAAAGACACTATGCCACTCATGATTTGGAGTTGAAAGCAATAGTGCATGCCTTGAGGAAATGGAGACACTACCTCATGGGGAAAAGTTTGAGCTTAGGACAGACCATAATGGTCTGAAATATTTATTTGATCAACCAACTATAAATGCTAGTCAAAGCAAATGGTTAGAATTTCTAAGTGAATATGACTTTGATATAAAGCATATCAAGGGGAAAGAGAACAAAGTGGTTGATGCACTCAGCAGAAGAGTGCATGAGTTGCATGCTACAACCATTAGCATGTACCAATCAGATTTGAAAGATAGAATTTTGGAGGCTGCAAAATCAGATTTGCAATACAAGGAATTAGTGGCAAAATTACAGCAAGTTATTTTGCAGCGGAAAATTGAAGAATATAAGCTAGATATTGATGAAATTCTCATGTACAAGGGCATAATTTATGTACCAAATTCCCAAAAATTGAAAAATATGATATTGAGAGAAATGCATAATGTACCTTATGTTGGGCACCCAGGTTATCGTAAAACTATTGCAGCTGTCAAGAGACAATATTATTGGCCAAGAATGAAGAAAGACGTTGTTGATTTTATCGTCAAATGTTTGGAATGTCAAAAGCTGAAGGCTGAACATAGACACCCAGCTAGGTTGCTACAACCATTACCCATTCTTGAGTGGAAATGAGAAGTTGTAACAATGGATTTCATCACCAAACTGCCCAGAACAAACAAGCAACATGATTTTATTCTAGTAAAGCTCAATCACAAGGCAACCAACATTGTTGATGTTTATATGAGAGAAATTACTCGATTACATGGTATACCCAAACAATTGTGTTTGACAGAGATCCAAAATTTACCTCAAATTTTTGGAAGGGATTATTTAATGGATTTGGAACAAATTTGAATTTTAATACAACTTATCATCCATAATCATATGGACAAACAGAGAGGGTGAATCAAGTGATTGAGGATATGTTTAGGATGTATGTGATAGATAAACCATCAAAATGGGAAGACTACCTACACTTAGTAGAGTTTGCTTATAACAATGGGTACCAAACATCTCTAAAGATGAGCCCATTTGAGGCACTTTATGACAGAAAGTGCAACACACCGATAAGCTGGGATAACCCAACAGATAGAGCAGTGGTTGGGCCAGATTTACTCAGGGAAATGGAGGAGCAAATGTTAAAAAAAATAAAAAAATTTAAAGGCTGCCCAAGACAGGTAGAAAAGCTATGCTGATAAGGGCAGAACTCACAAGGAATTTAAAGTGGGGGACCATGTATTCTTGAAAGTGAAAGTCAACAGAAGTTCTCTGAAGTTGGGAAATAGTTCAAAGTTGGCAGTTCGCTATTGTGGGCCCTTTGAAATCCTAGAGAGGATTGGTCAGTTAGCTTATATGATTGCATTGCCCGCATCTATGTCTATTCATAATGTATTCCATGTATAATTGCTCAAAAAATATATACTTGATGCTAATCATTTTATTGATTGGAACCTGATTCAGGTGAAGCAAGAAGGTGCTTTCCAAGTACATCCGGTACACATTCTGGACCGGAAAATCAAATAGCTCTGGAATCGATCCATATGGCTTGTAAAGGTCCAATGTAATTGGTACGGTCCTAAGGATGCTAGGTGGGAGCATGAGGATACAATGCAGGCATAATACCCACATCTTTTTCAAGATTTTGGAAATCTTGTTGATAAAAGAGTATGGGGGACTAAACTCCACTAGTTAGGGAAAGGGGGGGCTAAAAGTTAAGGAAAAGGGCTAAGCTAGGAAGGTTAAGCCAAAAAGGAATATTATATTAATATTCCTTAAAGTATAAAGTATGAATAATTATTTCATCCTAAGTTATAAGGATGGGGACAAGTGGGCCAAAGTAGCTCCCAACATAACGAGTGTCAAGTTGGGAACATGCATACATATAGTTTGGACTTAGTTCATTTTCCCATCATTCATTCAATCATGTAAGAACCCAAATTTATGTAAGCCTAAAAATTTCATACAATTAAACATAAATTTCTTTCAATGCCTAAGTAGTTCAATAATCATCGTATAAGCATAGAATTTTCAACAGAAAATTTAATTTATCCACAGCATGAATTAAATTTATGAACAACATGCTAATAATTTACATAGTCATCACATAACTCAGAAAATTCATAAATAAAATACCTCTTCCTGATGCTAACCCCGATCTCTGTTTGTCCAAGATGAAGTTGAAACGGTGCTAAACTCTGCCCAAAACCGACTAACCACCCAGCCAGCTAGGAGCAGCCTGTCCGGCTCCCTAGCTCCAGGATACCGTAAGGAATCCTGGCTCCCGTGCCCAAAACCCCCAGCAACCCGATGCCCCCTACAATGGTTCACCAAAACTCCAAATATCAAACTCCCCACACCAGAAAAATATGCCAAACAGAAATCCACTCCCTCCTCCAAAATGCTTCCTCCCCGCAAAATCATAATGCCCTCCCGTAGGACTCTTCCCCCATCATATCTTCCCCTTCACCGACTCTCCTCCCCTCCTTTATTACCTTATCCCCTCCTTTATTATCTTATCCTTAACCTGTCATACGTAAAGTTTCATAAGGATTAAATTAAAGTTATTAACCCCCTTAATTTATTACCCAAATCATTGAATGTATTATGTAATCAATTAATTAATTAATTAATCAATCAAAAGTTATAAACAATTAATTAATAAATAAACAATTAATTAATATTATTAATACTCATAATTGTTTGACTAAAACCATATTAGGACAATTAATTATCTAATTAATTTTATTTAATAATCCCAATGCATCTGTTTAACTAGGGTTGTTACATACACCCACCCTTCAGGAAACTTCGTCCCGAAGTTAAGGTATCTCATGATACAAAGGAAAAGAAACATGGTTCACACATTCATAACAACTAATCGACATTATTAGTAAGTAAGCCAAGAAAACTCATACATACTAATGTACATGTACAAGAAATGCATGTGTAGCTAGTACATACAAGTCTCATGCATGTACTAATAATCAATAACTATCACCCTTATATTAATTTATGTATGCATCCAATCCAATCGACAAGACTATTCTTTTATAAAAGACAATAAACCAATCAAATGTTTGCGAAATCCTTTAATTACAATTATCTAGTTCAACAATTTTATTTAGACAATTGTGGTTTAGTTACGTAATTATGAATATTCATATATACACATTTTATTTTTAGAAGGGAAAAACATTAAATTCCACCATCAAACAAATCTCCACACTTTCTCAACTATTTCTACTCATCCTTCCTCCCTAACTTACTTCCATCTTCATTCATATCCTTCCTCTACTGGACTATCTTGGAGCGTCAACTATATTGACTTAACTCCAAATAGAACCTGTAAGTGGAAGTGTCACTATCTCAACCAAGCTTTCCCAGCAGGCTACTGACAGTCATCATCACACATCTAGAGGAGCGTGAGCTAACATCGTCCTCCCATGACTTCAGGTTTCGGAGGATACACGGTGGGAAATGCCTCCACCCCTCCTAATATAACTAGGGCCCACACCCTACAATGGAATATACAGTGGCACCGTATTGCTGGGAGTTTTGTCATCGTTTATTCAGTTTTGGGCAGTCTCATCACCTGAAATCCTGCACTGGTCCACATATCATAGCAATGCATCCAAACCAATATAATTTCACATGCAAATATTCATACCATAATGTTTCTCAGCTAGTGGTCACGACATCCACTTTCATCATCATTATCCCTTGGCTATTTCATAGCCCATAACCTGCAGATTATGTAACACAAACTCATACATTTCTATGCATTATCATCATGTAATTGCATACAATCATCATTTCAATTCGGTATCCTTGTACCAACAACTTAACATCAAAGTTTTCAAGTTAGAAATAGATCTCATAATATCCCATAATTCAATTTCGACACCCATTCATAAAATTATCATTTACC
>JASDQU010099786.1:211135-224457 GCA_032191745.1 Picea mariana | reverse complement strand
AAAATTATCATTTACCAAATAGATTGCATCATATCCAACATCATTCTAATAGCATTTAAACCTTCACAGGATTCACATTCACTCAATATGTCGCATCATATCCATCATCATCAATAACACTTAAACATTCATAAAATTTACATTCACATAGTAGATCGCATTATATCCATCATCATCAATAACATTTAAACATTCATAAAATTTACATTCATAAAGGTTCATACGTCTTAAAAGTTTAAGTGTATCATTTAATAGTTTCACTGTGAATAGAAAATAATATATGTAGGCCTCAGGTAATCCTGGTTATCTAAGTCAAAAGGTGGTGTAACATACACCCAACCTTCGAGAAACATATTCTCGAGGTGGTAAAAAAAAGTGAGGGATAGTCTCGACGTAATGTCTCGACGTCTTCCCAAGTAGTAGATCCTGGACTATACTTGTCCCATTGGAACTTAACTTGGTCTACCAGACGGTTCCTCAGTTGTCAGACTCTACGGTCCAATATGCGTAACGGCTCTACCGTGAGGGTTCCCACGTCCGATACCTGCAATTCCTTCCAATTTAGTTTATGTGATTCATCAGCAACATAATGACGTAAAACAGATACATGAAAAATATTATGAGTTTTATGCAAGTGGGGTGGCAGTACGAGACGATAGGCAACGGGTCCAATTTTCTCTTGGATTCTGAACGGTCCTATAAATCGAGGTGACAACTTTGTCCCCTTCCCGAACCGTATGGTACTCTTATTAGGCCTGATACGAATGAAAACCTAGTCTCCCACTCATAACTTCGGTCGGTCCTGTGTGCATCTGCATAACTTTTCTACCTATCCTGTGCTTCCTTTAGTCTCTGTCTAATCTGAATCACCTATTCCTCCATCTCTTGAATCAATTCTGGCCCAACTGTTACTCGGTCTTCTAGTCTATCCCAACTAAACGGTGTTCTGCATGGTCTTCCATACAGAGCTTCGTAGGGTGGCATTCCGATGGAGCTATGAAAATTGTTATTGTAGGTAAACTCTACCAAAGGTAGGTACTTCTCCCACTGGTTTTGATTATCCATGACATACATCCTGAGCATGTCTTCCATGACTTGATTTACTCTCTTAGTTTTCCCATCTTTTTCAGGATGATAAGTTGTGCTTAAGTTCAACTGAGTCCCCGATGCTGACTGCAAACTTGTCCAAAACCTAGAAGTGAATCTGGAGTCCCTATCTGAAATGATCTTCTTAGGTATCCCGTGCAAATGGATAACCTCATTTACAAACACACATGCCACATTAGTGACATCGTAAGTGTCTCTTACCGGAATGAAATGAGCACTCTTGGTTAACTTATCCACTATCACAAGAATGGCATTGTGTCTATGAGATGTGAGCGACAACCCCACAACAAAATCCATAGAGATGACTTCCCACTTGGACATAGGAACATCATGTGGTTGTAGGAGGCCGATCGGGTGATGGTGGTCGGCTTTCACTTGTTGACACTCTAGGCACTTGGCGACGAAATGGACTACATCACGCTTCATGCCTACCCAGAAGAAAAGTTTCCTCATGTCTGCATACATCTTATTCACACCCGGATGCGCACAATAAAGTGCTCTATGGGCTTCCTTCAGTATGATGCTTTGAATATCCCCCTCTTCAGGGATGTACATCCTTCCTCGATATCTCAATAGTCTGTCTACTTCCAAACTATATCCTTCATAGTTTGAATCTAAGTGCCTCCCGCTCTGGAGGTTTGAAGTAACCTCTAAATACCAACTGTCTCCTTGGAGTTGCGTCAACACATGTTCCCTCAGATTGACCTTTAAGGGTACCAAGGAGAAGACACGTGGTCTTCTACTCAAGGCATCTGCGACCACATTTTCCTTTCCCTTGATGTATGAAATACCGAAATCGTACTCACTCATAAACTCACTCCATCGCCTTTGCCTAGCATTTAGATCCCTTTGAGTGAAGAGATGTTTTAAACTTTGATGGTCCGTTTTGAGCTCAAAGTTTCGCCCCACAAGATAGTGCCTCCAAAGTTTCAGAGCTAGCATTACAACTGCCAACTCTAAATCATGAGTCGCATATAGCTCTTCGTGTTTCTTCAACTTACTTGACGCATAAGCTATCACTCCTCCATCCTACATTAGCACGGCCCCCAAGCCCTACTTTGAGGCATCCGTGCAGACTGTGAAGTCCTTTTCCATATCCGACACTTGTAGAATTGGCGCACTATTTAGTAACCTCTTAAGCTCGATGAATGCACTTTCACATTCCTCTGTCCATTCATACCTGACCCCCTTGCACTGCAAAGTGGTGATGGGTCTCGCTATTTTTGAGAATCCTTCCACAAATATCCGATAATAACCTGCTAGCCCCATGAAGCTTCTCACCTCATGGGCATTTTTCGGCACTGGCCACTCCATAATGGCCTTTACCTTTTCTGGGTCCACAAAGATTCCTTCGCCGGAAATGATATGACCTAAATAGTGGATCTCTTTCTGGAAGAAGGAACACTTTGACAACTTACCATACAGTTTGTTCTCTCTAAGATAGGACAACACCACTCTTAAGTGTTCCTCATGTTCTCTTTCGTTCTTGGAATAGATGAGGATGTCATCTAGAAAGACTTGTAGAAAACGATCTAAGTACTTTCGGAATATGTCGTTCATGAGGCTCATGAATACTGTTGGCGCATTGGTCAATCCGAAAGGTACTACGACAAACTCGTAATGTCCAAACCGAGTTCGAAAGGCAGTTTTTGGGATATCACCTTCCTTAATCCTTAACTGATGATACCCTGATCGCAAATCAATCTTTGAGAATACCGCTACTCCTTTCATCTGATCAAAGAGGCCATCTATTCGCGGCATTAGGTACCTATTTTTCACTGTAGCACGGTTCAAGTCCCTGTAGTCTACACACAGTCATAAGGATCCATCCTTCTTCTTTACAAAAATTACTGGTGCACCCCAAGGTGAAACGCTGGGATTTATTAGCCCTAAGTCCAGTAACTCTTTTAACTGCATTTGCAATTCACAAAGTTCCGGTGTTGTCATCTGATACTGAGTCTTAGAAATTGGTTCTGCACCAGGTCTTAGCTCAATAGTAAAATCAAGCTCCCTCTCAGGAGGTAACCCTGGTAACTTGTTCGGAAAAACATCCTTAAATTCTGACAATACCGTGTACCAATCTAATGAGGGTCCTTTCCTTTCATTCACTGCTTCCACTACATATAGTCAACACCCTTGCCTCAAGCATCGCTTAACCTTCATAGTTGAGATAAAGCATAATGACACCCTTCTCCGTACACCCTGGATCTCAACTGGTCTTCCTTCATCGTCGACACAAAGCACCCTTTTTGCAAAACAATCTACCAAAGCTCAATGAGCTTCTAACCAATCCATTCCAAAGATTAGGTCATACGCCCCTAGAGTAGTAACGTATACCTTCAACCTGGTAGTACACACTCCTAGGTCTACTATACAATTATCAACGCTTGGTCCTACCGCTTGTTTTTTCCCCGAAGCCATCTCGACTTGTTTAAAGTCATTGTGCTCGTAGGCTGCCAACCCACTCTTTTCTAATGCAGATGGTGAAATGAAACTATATGTCGCACCAGAATCAAATAAAACCTTAACATTGATATGATTTAGCGTACATGATGACTCCACCACCATGGATTAATGTTCAGCCTGGCGATTATTAACCGCTGCGTAAATCTGGTGGCTGCTACTTGCTCTTCCCATTGGGGCCTTTCCTTCTCTATGCACAAATCCTGATTGTAACTCTGGGCAGTCACGCTAGTAATGGGGTCCTCCACATCCCCAATAGGTAAGATGGGATTGAACCTGCACACTGTTATGTGACTGTCTCTTAAATGAGTTCCTTCCCCTGGAACCCCTGCCCCTACTAGTTGTTCCTTGAGATGGTCGTGGACCTGCCTGCGTCATTGGTGATGAACGAGATGTTGCACTCGATGCCATTGAAATCCCTGCGGCTACTATCCTTGGTGTGACTCTGTTACCATATGGAGGTGGCCTTGACCCCCTCCCCTGGGAAATGTCCTAGGGGCCTTCCCTACAAATCTAGGATGATGCGGAAAGGTCGGTCTCATACCTCCGGTTAAGTTCATGTGTTCCTCCGCATAACGCGCATTTTCCACAGCTTCCGCTACTGAAGACGGTTTCCACATCCGCACCATAGCTCTTATCTTAGGGTTTAGCCCATAGACAAAGTGTTCTGCCTGTCGTTGGTCATTATCCATATACGAAACATATTTGACCAATTCCATAAATCTGATCTCATATTCTTCTACGGTCTTGTTTTCTTGTACTAGAGCATGAAATGCTCCTACCTGTTGTTCCTCATAGTAAGCTGGCAGATATTTCCTCCGGAATCTCTCCTCGAAAAGTTCCCAAGATACTGTGTCCGGGGTAAGATGCAGTTGTCTTACCAGGTTGCCCCACCAGTTCAAGGCGCTGTCTCTTAACTAAAAAATTGCTATCTTCGCCTTTGAGGTGGACGCATAGTCCCTTAAGGCAAAACACCTTGTCATGCCTTCCAACCATGCTTCTGCGCGTTCACTGGCGCGACCCCCGACAAACTTCGAAAGTTTGATCTTTTGCAGTTATCGAGTGATGTCTTTGGGTGGAGGTCCTCCCCCTAAATCCCTCGACGCTTGTGGATTACCCATTCCAGATGGTGGGGGTTCCACTTCGGTCCCTACTGGTTGTCGCCCCTTTAAAGTCTCATTTATGGCCTCCAAAGAGTGCAGTATGAGAGCTAGTTCCGACGATGGTGGTGGCGGCACTGGCGGTGTTGGCAGTGCTTACGACGATGCTCCTCTGCCTTGATTCCCTCGTGTTCTAACCATCCTGTATGATTTAACCTACATCAACCAAAGTTGTCAGGGTGAGTTCAAAGACGTTTCTCATCTGCGCAACTTAACTAGAAAACGGGGTTAGGCGTAAGTTTTTCTTTACTCATCTGTAAACAGAAGTTACTCTCTTTAGGGGATTGGCTAGGTTAAGGTTAAGCGTCTAAGCTTGGTGTCACTGCCTAAGAAAACTATTGACCCTCTCATTCGGTAGCTATGCTAGCTTTGCGCTATACTCGCCAATTCCTCTAGCTTACTTGCCTAGTACGTATGAAGCCTCCTCCCGCTTGTCCTAGTCTAAGTCCTTTAAACTTTTCGTTTACAACTAATTAAGGTGACTTCCAACCTAATGTTGATTAATTATTAAAAACTAATAATCTAGACTAAACTTAATCAACAAAGCCTAAGTTTCAGTCGCCTTAATCAACGCATTTAGTAAATCCAGTAAATTAATATTATTATTAGTATTAATTAATTAATCCTTCCAATTAATTTAATTAATTTTTCTCCAAGGCACATACATGGCGCGTTGGTGTTTGGTTGTTTCTTAAGGTTTAGGCGGTGGGTGGTCGTGGGTTCAAAACCCATAGACTCCAAAACATTTCAATTTTTTATTTTTTTTTATAACTTTATTTATTAATATTTTTATTTATTTATTTATCATTATATAATTAATAAACAAATTAACAAATAATATATATAATTAATTTACGATGATCAATAATAAAAAAACAACTAAAATAAAACATATATAAATTTAAACAAATAATTTAAAAACAACAACAATTTTTTTTTTAAATAACTAAGGGCGGGCACACATGAAGCCCACGTGCCCCGCCCTCGTTCCTCCAACACCCTCTTGACCTAAACCTAACCCTGCACGCCGTAACACTAATTCCTCTTTTCCTCTTCGTCTCTTCTTGTGAGGTCTCTAGTTACCCAGTCGGCCGCCATGGCTTTCTCTCATGGCTTCTCCTCCTCGTTTGTCAGGTGTTTGGTTTCTGGCATTGGTCGCTGGCTTGTATTATGTGTGTTGTTTTGCATTGAGCTCGTAGACTTGTATTTCCAGGTTTTTTTGTTTTGTTTTGGGTGGTCATTCGCATGGCCTCTTGCATGAAGCTTTAACCACTTCAACTAGCCCAACATTTAGACTAGTTATGGGAATATACCTTAATGTTTGTTTTGTCTAATTATTATTGGCTAAACATCAGCATAGATGAAATGAGATTATATTAAACATCAACATAGATGAAATGTCTAGTCTAAGAACAACATGGTGTGGTGTATTATGCATTAGGTTCACTTGTCTCCTGGCAAATCATTTCCATTCCATCTGGTTGATTTTCATGTTTATGATTTTTTTATTTTGGGCAACGAGTTCAGTAACTATATTTGAAGTTACAAAGGATTATTGCAGTGATAATGAAGCTAATAGATGGTATTACAGATGAAACAAGCACTATTGAAACAATTCACAGGCACACTTTCTATCCGCGAGATGCTCTAAATGTTTAAAGAGATTAGGCTTGTCTGTCTTGTACCATAATTTTGTTGCTTTTATGTTGAGATTAGGTGTACAGTCCTTGTAAACTGATGGTGGTCATTGTCGACATTGTCGACTAGAATTAGGTGATCAAAATCTAAGATCGAAATCGTAATTTCCAAAATGCCAAGAAATTTTTTATTGAATCTTGGGAGGCTGCAGAGGCTAAGAGACGAGGACCGAAGTTCATGGGCTTGTAATTTAAGTCTGCATATGTTGAGTTCTGGGGCAATCCAAGTTCATGTTGTCTAAGCTTTTAGACAGACATGAGCTTTCAAAGTTGTCTGAGAGTGAGAATTGTTTATTAATAAAAAAAAAATTGCTTTCTGTTTGTGCAGCTCGTGGCTCCTTGGCCATGGCTAGGCGCTGAGTTCGAGTTGTGTGTTAAATGCCAGATGTGTGGTGCAAGAAACAGGCCCGTGGGCTCCTTCGTGGCTTCGCCTTGGTCCTGAATTTGATTTGCGTGTGGATTGGCTGTGATAAAAAAAAAAGGCACGAAAAGAGGATCCCAGTTCATTCCGTTACTCAGTTCTATAACAACGCTGAAAATGGCGATTCTGAGCCTTGAGTTCTTCTCTTTCATTTGTGTGTTGGCTATGTGGTGCTAACCTATGTATTCCATTTCCCACGATAATTTGTCGCTGGTGGGGAGGAGATTCGACCTCGCGTTCGGCCAACGACCAAGCACGATGTTGTTAACGGTTCTATTTGCAAATCGTGAAGGCAACATTCTTCTTGAAAGGTAACTTCGTCCATCCATTGTTCATGGGATTCGATCCCGCGACTTGATTTTCTTAATTTTTCAACAGGTTCTCTAAGATCAACACAAATTCCCGAGCTTGTACCATCTTTAATCTTAAAGTTGAACTCTCTTTTTTTTTATCATGAAAGCATGCACAAATGCGTAGATTTCCACAAGATCTGAAATCCTGGTCTCAGATAATGCCTCCGACGATGGTTTTGAGGGGAAAAAAAATATTGGGTGAGCTTAAAAATTGTGTTTTTGGTTTAAAAAAAAAAATTGAAATCTGCTCCGACACTGCCCAAAAGCCACCTGGATCATCTTCAGTGTAAATTTAGTCTGGAAATTCTTACGTGATGACTACCTGGAAGGGTTCTTCAAGTTCTCTAGCGTGACTTGAGTGCAACGACAGGGTTTTATTGCTTCCTTTTGGAGTAAATGCAAATGTTTAAACCAGGCCAACTTATGATCAATCCTTGAAACCCTAATTCCTCTTTATTTGCATTTCTATTATATTATGTGGTTTAATTAGATGTTGATCAAGTGAATATTGTTCAGAAATGACTGCCAGGTGTGTTTTAAGACATCTTTTCGTTGTATAACCACCCAGGCTTTAGGAATTATATATTTCTCATAACTTGCAATTAGAAAGCATCGAATATAAAATGCAACGAAGTTACAAATATTTAAACGATCTTTTGAATGTTATAAATTTTATTAGGGCTTTGATGTGGGTTTGTTGTAGGCGTTGTGTTTGGGCGAGTAGTTTGATAAGCGGCCTAACTGCATGTTGCCTGGGCTCAGGTCAAGGAGGAGGCGGTCTTATTGACGGGAGAGGAGAAAACTGGTGGAAACTACCCATTTCCACTTCCTCTTGCTGCGGTTCCTCGGTACTCTATTGGTTTTCAATGTATCCATTGCACCATGTGTAGGAACCTCAGCAAGAATTTTAGGGTGGAGAAGTTTCAGGAAAAGATGCATTCCATAATATATATATATATATATATATATATATATATATATATATATATATATATATATATTTACTTTTGTTATATATCCCCTTTTTTTTTGGTTTAATCGTAACCAGTGTTGAGATTCATTTAACACTTTTGTTGTCTAAAATATTATACCATTTTACTTTCAATGAGCATAATGTTTACATATATATATTTGTATCTAACAAAAAAAAATTGTGGGCTTGGCTTGCAGGTTAGGTGGGGCTGGAGCTGGAGCTTGGATTTTCATCTAATTAAGGGTTTCAAGGTTTCACCATAACTAAATAGAAGTGTTTAAATTTCTGGGTGGGGTTTATTTAAATTTCTGGGTGGGTAGGTAGGCCCTTGGCTCCAGATTTTGAACCAGGGCTCTGATACCATGTGTAGGAATCCAAATTTATGTAAGCCTAAAAATTTCATACAATTAAACATAAATTTCTTTCAATGCCTAAGTAGTTCAATAATCATCGTATAAGCATAGAATTTTCAACAGAAAATTTAATTTATCCACAGCATGAATTAAATTTACGAACAACATGCTAATAATTTACATAGTCATCACATAACTCAGAAAATTCATAATTAAAATACCTCTTCCTGATGCTAACCCCAATCTCTGTTTGTCCAAGCTGAAGTTGAAACTGTGCTAAACTCTGCCCAAAACCGACTAACCACCCATTGAGCTAGGAGCAGCTTGTCCGGCTCCCTAACTCCAGGATACCTTAAGGAATCCTGGCCCCCATGCCCAAAACCCCCAGCAATCTGGTGCCCCTTGCAATGGTTCACCAAAACTCCAAATATCAAACTCCCCACACCAGAAAAATATGCCAAACAAAAATATAGTCCCTCCTCCAAAATGCTTCCTCCCCCCAAAATCATAATGCCCTCCCGTAGGACTCTTCCCCCGTCATATCTTCCCCTTCACCGACTCTTCTCCCCTCCTTTATTACCTTATCCCCTCCTTTATTATCTTATCCTTAACCTGTCATACGTAAAGTTTCATAAGGATTAAATTAAAGTTATTAAGCCCCTTAATTTATTACCCAAATCATTGAATGTGTTATGTAATCAAGTAATTAATTAATTAATCAATCACAAGTTATAAACAATTAATTAATAATTAATTAATTAATTAATATTATTAATACTAATCATTGTTTAACTAAAACCATATTAGGACAATTAATTATCTAATTAATTTTACTTAATAATCCCAATGCATCTATTTAACTAGGGTTGTTAGAAATCATTCCATCATCATTCACTCACTCATGGAGTTGTCCTTCGTACGTCCATGTACCTATATTCGTACCTGAACCAGTACCATATCCATACTCATACATGTTTTTGTACCTGGTTAGCTTGGGAGCTGGACTGAGAAGCGGGTTGTCAGGCCCGTGGAATACTGAAGAGGCGAGTTGCCAGGCCTGTGAGAAATTTCTCTCTAGGTGAGAGAATTGTTGGGAATTGATTTCCCAAAGGTGCTAAACTACAACTACATGGCTTTGAGACTTCATGTCCAGCCTGTTGTTGAAGCTCTGGAAAGGAAGTGGGGCAGCCAAGGGACTGTTGAGCAGAGAAGGGGCACACTTCCTGGTGTGGGACAAGAATGTGGGAAATGAGGGACTGTAGGCTCTTAGTTTGAGTGGCACCTGTGATGGAGTATTTCCCATTTTCTTAGATACATCAGCCTGGTTAGGAATACCTTTACCCGGGTGGAGTTTAGTCCCAACTCGGGGTGACCCACTGTTGAGAGTGATGAGTAGTGTGGTCTAAGGCTGTGAGGTTCGTGGAAGGTCTGTATGCAATTGGTGAAATTATTACCAAGATAAGTGTCAATTGTGTGTTAATTTATATATTGCATTATTATTTATGTGTTATATTCATGGGCATTTCCTGTCTATGTTGCATGTATATGTTTACTATTATTTCCATATGAATATGTGCATTTACATAATGTATTTGTATGTTTTAAGTTTTATATATAAAGTTATGCGAGAGTTTCAATGTATATATGATTTAATTGCATACAGTTCAAAAAAATTTACATGGCATAGCCCAGTTTGACGCAGGGGATGTTACACTCATCGACTAAAATGACGATAACCAAAAGAAAACATTGTTTTCATCCACTTGCAATGACATTCACATGGACTCACAAGTAGGGAAATCCTTAGCAGCTAATAGCACATAGAGTATTATGCTTTATTTGCTAGAAATATATAGCATGATAATTTTCAAGATTTTTTGGTACATATCTTCTAGCTCCCTAATGATGCTAGGTAATTCCACCATTGTCAAATCTAGGGCATTGATCTTTTTCACATGAAGAGTTATGGGTGTATAACTTATTCCCTTACTTGACCCACCCTCCAATCCCCTCTGTAACAGAGTTGAGCATATCTCATATTTGAGATTATGTGATATGCTTCTTCGTGTCCTTATATTCAATAAAATTTCCACAATCACGTACCTTGGATTTTTGCAATCTCAAAATAAGATGGACTCTCGTATTGAAAATGCCCAAGGTTATTCTTACTAAGGACTCTCATACTGCAAATGCCCAAGGTTATTCTTGCCAAGGACTCCAATCCACTAGACTTCCTACTTGATCGATCTCCCATAACCGCAATGTTTGGCAATTCAATACCTTCTTTCATAATACCGAGAATACAAAACTTGTAATACCCCAATTTTGAGTCCCTGGATTAATAATGTATTTTTGTTTTTTTGATGACACGACAGAGTGTCTGTAAAGTTGAAAGGCTAGAGAGCCTAGCAGTGTAATACTTTGAATGATTAATAATAAAAATGCATCATTGGTTGACAAACAAGGACAGAGTTATAGGGGGCTATGATTCCACGAGAGAGGGGGGATAAAGGGCCTAAGCCATTTTTATTATATTTTATTCACCCATCTTGGAATTAGTTGAGAAAAGTTGTTATATGAGCTTCTTGGGGAGGCCATGTGGTGCATTATTGCATGTGATTATATAAACCATGTTTTTGGTCATTTGGGAATTCGTCATTCAATGTTACTCAATCATCATTAGTCATTCTCCATTCTTTCTTGCTCACTATTTTTCTTGTTTTGGGCATGGAAAACAAATTGTTGGAGGTAGAAATCCATTGTTAGTTGGTTGTAGGTATCTATTGATTATTCAAGTAAGGAATTGATACATGTGTGCATGGGAATGATGGAAATTGTGATAAAATTGTCCACAACTGAGAATCCTTGGACTTTCTAGCATTGAGATTTCCTTACTAGTAGCACCGGAGCCCTAGAAAGAAGTGGAATAGCCTAAGGGACTGAATTGCATAGAAGGGGGTTCATTTATTTGGGTTGTGCAGGCTAAGGTGGAAAGAGAGCTGGTGAATTAGGATTGTTGTGTGGTTGATACAACTATGAGAGCTTGTTAGCTTACTAGTGTGTTTTTTAGAGTCAGTCTAGGACCCATTTTTGTGGATTCATAGCCTCGGCTTGGAGGTGGCCTGTTGTAGAGAGTATATTTGAAATAGAGCCTAAGGTTGGGTGGAACATCCAACATCTGCAGCCAGTTGGTGAGGTTTTCTCTTAAAGATAAGTTCTCTCTATATTTCTTGTAATTTATATTTATGTTGTGTATTTAATATTATCTTTGTGTTGAGTTATAATGTGTTTGTTTATTGATTAATGGTGAGCAAGACATGAAAACACCTTTATTTTATGTTTATGCATGTTTCTTGGTGATTGCACGCATTGGTTTCATGCTTCTTTATTTATTATTCGATATCAAAAGTTCGAAATCAGACAAGAACACAAATTCTTGAGGTACCCATGCAGTGGGTATGTCACAAATTGGCATTCGAGCAATTTTTTTGGGTTTGTTGGTAATGGGATAAGTTACATATTGGTATTAGAGTGTCGGGTTGCAGTGCTTGGACCGTTTGGGTTGACACACTAGTTGGAAAAATTTTAATTGTGTAGAGGTTGAGCTAGTGAGTGCTTGGGTGGTCAGAGGGGTGACATGGAATCCCTGTTGAGTCYGTTTTTGTGCTTTCCCAAACCATACTTTTTGCCTCTTTATTTGCCATTTTCCTTCATTTTACTCCACATTTCTCATAAAATAGCCTATCCAAGGTAAATTTGTCATCCTCTAACTTCAGAATTGAATTTTCTAAATTATTGCATTAAAATTGGAAATTTAGCAGAAATTACAGGATTTCGCCAAATCCCGTAATAGCTCCGTCGTTTGTATACTTGCAGGACACCTGGGAAAAATCCGACACTTGGGTTGCGTTCCCAGATGTACAAGGATGGTGAATAAGCTATCAGATTCGAAATCTGAGACTGCTAGATGCTCGGTCAACGCCGGTCAAAGGGGACCAGTTCAGCAGAAATTACCCTGTTGCAGCATTAAATCTAGGACAGTTTTTGATTTCATGGGATTTTGACCATATTTTGAGGATTTAGAAGAGGCATTCGACCCTCTTAGGATATTGTGGATCTACTTATGATATTTAGGAGACATTTTAGCTTTTATGGTTTTAAAACATTTGTATAAATACTCTTAAGATGGAGCTAGTAACACACCTTTGGATGAATGAAGAGACTTGAGATTTTACACTCTTAAAGATCAGATCTGTGTTTTTGTTCATTTGAATGCTCATGGTGATTTGAATGCTGTTGGAGTACTTTYGTAGCTGAAGTTAAATCAAGTGTACYAGGGAAGCAGTGGAGGGCCCCCATTGCCAACTAGTACACTCTTTCCTGTTTGTTATTTTTCAAAGCACATGTTTTAGATCTTGTTTGCTGTAGATGATTTTATCTTGCTGTAGGTAAATGAGTTCAATAGTTCAGTTACATGCTTAATGCTTTCAAGACTTACTCATCATTGTGAATGGATTCTTGAATGAGAACTCAATGAACAGTTAGGCTTCAAGCATTAAGATAGCTTTTGATGCTTTTGAGTTATTTCATGCTAGTGAATGAATGAAAGAAGAATGATGAATGTATCTCTTGAATAGGAGTTTCGTTCTTCCCACATTTAATAGGTTTTAATTTGTCTCTTGAATGCTTATCGTTTTCACTTTCTAGAAATGTTGATTACTGTTAAGAAGACTATGAAGACGACTTCTGAATAGAAGCTTAGTGCCTCTTACATAATCAGCCTTAGAATAGGTTT
>JASDQU010099786.1:170413-211097 GCA_032191745.1 Picea mariana | reverse complement strand
ATCATTGTCATGAGAGCTATGAAGATGACTTCTGAATAGGAGCTTAGCATCTCTTTCACCTTCAGCCTTAGAATCAGTCTTTGGGTTATCTCCATAAAAGATAAAACTATCTCTAAAATCCATATACTTTGGACATGCCTCTAAGTCTTACAAACACCGGATTGATAATAAATGCACTCTAATTTACTTAGGTAGATCTGGAGCTCAACAATCCCCACAGGGTGCCATGTGGTGCTACATCAACAATCATATAAACATATTGCCACATAGGTAGACAATAGCCTATGTTTCAAAAAAAAAAGTTTGGAGCCAAAATCATATTTTGGCCATAAGAAGAGTAGAATAAATCATATTGAGATAAAATTTTGTGGGTGTTATCTGTGTTGAGGAGGTCTACAATAGTGCCTCTAAAGGTCACAAGCCATTTTTGCTTGAATTTTCCAAAAAGTTCAAAATAGTGGTTTTTAAAGAGCTAGGTCAACCTCAGTGACCAACACCCATATTAAGAGGAAATTTTTATCGAGGGTTCAAAAGGAAAACATGAAAATACCCAGTGAAGGAATTGACTAGATCCTAAGGGGTTTGGAATGGAGATGTTGAAACATTGCAAAATCCACTATTCTGTGCCACTTTTGGTGATTTTGGGGATTTTCGGAGGATGAAAAATGACCTTAGCTCACAAAAAAGATTTATTTATTTATTTATTCAACATTTTACCTACTCATCAATCTAAACAACTTTGCTTTAGTGAAGTTTTTCCAAAAGTGCACAGTTTGGGAGATAGCCAGTTTTGCTAAAAATTATGTCTACAAAATTTATAAAAAGGACAAAGTTGCAAATTCCAGATTATTGTAGAATCTTACCAAAGCAACAAATGGAGAATCTTAAAGTTGTTTTGTGTTCACCTTCATGAACAATATCAATTTTCGATACAAAAGTTTTCTTGGTTCTTGATGGATTTTCTTCTACAAATGATAGAAGTTGGCCTCCTAGTCAAATTGCACTATTGAAGAAAATACACAAATTGAGTGAAAATGACTTTTTTCAGGAAGCCATAACTTTAAGCTCAAAGATCAAATTGGAGCATAGGAACAATCATTGGAAAGATGATTGAGAGGAGAATAATATTGAAAGATTAGAATTTGAAGAAGTGTGGTGTGATTCTTCATGAATTGAGAAGGAACTATAGCATTAATTGACAAATTTATTATAATATGCATAATTCTAACAAAAATGGTTACTTGCACATTTTGTAGAATTAGGGATATAAGAAGACTGGTTCAAGCTCATGATTGCATATTAGAGACATGGAGGATGCACAAAGAGACTAAAATCATGAGAGAGAAGCCAAAGGCTAAAATATCAGTTTGGGTCATGAAGAGATAGAATCTAATGGACATATCAATAGGGTGGAGCCAACAAAACTGGTAGAGTCTATGAGGAGTTTGAAAATGGAAGTGAAAAGTTACATAGATGATAATGAGAAGATAATTGGATCGCGGGAGGAACAAAATCAAATCAATACTCATCTATTGCAAATCCTACATTGGTTGTAGAGATAAGTGGAGAATGGATCATTCTCAAGGCACGAGGAAGAAGGTAGGCCCCATGCAAGGAGAGATAACTACAAAGGATCCATGCATTCCAGAAGTGCTAGTAGATCTCACATACATCATTACTCACCTACTCATTTAGCCAGGAAACTTTATGCATCGAAAGAGTCAAGGAGCATCCCATAAGTGTCTCTTGTTAGGCATCAAAGAAGAAGATACGAGTCAAACAAATTGCAAGGAGAGCTTAGGAAGCTCAAGAACCATCCTTTGATGGTGAAAATAGAAAGAGAGATGAGGTGGAAACCTGGTTGCTTGAAATTAGAAAGTATTTTCAATTGCATAACTACTCATCTAACCTAGAAGCTAGGGTTTCCATATACCATTTTGCATGGAAAAGCTCCTATGTGGTGGAATAAGTTGAAACAAGTCGAGCACATTAACAAGAATATGATTTCTTGGAAGCAATTCAAGAAAGATTTCCAATTGGAATATCTTTCAAAGCACTATTATGATAAGAAGATGCAATAGTTCTTTGAACTCAAGTTGGGAAGCATGACCATGGAAGAATATGGAAAAAAGTTCTTGGAGTTGTTGAGGTATGTGAGCTTTATCAAAGAGGAGAAGGTGAAAATACAAAGGTTTCTAAGTGGACTGCCATCCTTCTATAAAGATAAAATTCAATTTGATGAACCCATAACTTTGGTAAATACCATTAGAAAATCCAAGTACCTCTATGATCAAGGCAAAGGCAAAGAATCTTTTTAGAAATCTTGAAAGGATAAGAAGAAAGAGAAATCATATCACAGAAGGAAGGGATTCAATCCTCCTTTTAATAGATATAGTCCTCACACATATTAGAAAAATCAACTTGCTAAGAATGAATCCAAGATGGAAGACTCCTTGGGAACAGGGGGAAGGCTACCGATCAAATGTTGGGGATGTTATGAATATCACATGTACAAATATTTCCCTCATAGATAAGACAAAATAAGGACTTTGCACAACATTCAAGAGGCTAGTACAGTGGAAGATTGGGAAAAAATATTCCAAGGATATAGGCATCCCTAGAGTATCGACAAGCAGAACACCAATCCCATATAATCGAGGTGTAAGGTAAGATCATAAATAAGCTTCTTGTTATTTTAATTGGTTCATGAGAAAGGCATAGTTAAAGGTTGAAAGATCATGGTTGGTTTAGCTAGCCACTAGAACTAAACGAAGGATCAATGAGACTGTCAAAGGTTGTCTAATAAATCTGAATAGAGTAAATACAAATGTTGATCTGAATATCATACCATTATGATCTTATGATATCCTAATTGGAATGGATTGGTTGGAAAAACATCACATGGTCCTAGATTGCCATTATAATACATTTACATGTCTTATGAAGAAGGAAAACAAAGAATTGTGCAAGGAATTCCAAGACCCATTTCTATAAGGGAGATTTCAACCTTACAACTAAAAAGGTGTTTCAAGAAAGGATGTCAATTGTATGAAACTCATGTGGAGGAGCCAAACAAGACCAAAAGGCAAAGTCTTGAAGATTTTCTAGTATTGCAAGAGTTTGAGGATGTATTAAAAGAAACACCAAGATTGCCACCAAGGAATAATATATATTTCTCTATTGATTTAGTACCAGGAGCTACCCTAGTGTCCAAGGCTCCCTATAGAACGAGTACATCAGAATTAAAATAAATATAAATGCAACTAGAAGAATTGTTGAAGAAATGGTACATACGCCCAAGTGTATCACCTTGGGCAGCACCAATACTCTTTGTGAAAAAGAAGGATCGAACGTTGAGGTTATGTATTGACTTTAGACAATTGAATAAAGCCACCATGAAGAACAAATACCCTCTACCCAGAATTGATGACCTATTTGATGAGCTAAGAGGAACATAGATATTTTCAAAGATAGACTTGAGATTAGGATATAACTAGGTGATAATCAAGGAAGAAGACACCAGTAAGACATGTTTTGGAACCATGTATGGGCATTATGAATTTGTAGTGGTGTCATTTGGACTAACCAATGCACTAGTTGTCTTTATGTGCTTATCCCATGCACTAGCAAGATTCTCTAAGATTGCTCATCCCATCACTTCTTTACAAAAGAAGGAAATTAAGTTTGAATGGACAACATAGTGTAAAGAAAATTTTAATTTATTGTTGTAGTAACTTGCTAGTGCACCTATTTTGAAGATTGTTGATCCAAGTGAAAATTTTGTGGTATGCACAGATGCATGCAAAAAAGGCTTGGTGGAGTCCTCACTCAGAATGGACATGTCATTAGTTATCATGAGTCCATAAAGCTTAAAAAACATGAGAGGAATTATGCCTCACATGATTTGGAACTTGTTGTCATAATTCATACATTGAATATGTGGATGCACTATTTAATGAGAAAGAAATTTGAATTAAGAACATACCATAGTGGCCTGAAATATGTTTTTGAGCAACCAACTTTAAATGCAAGGAAAACAAGATGGCGAGAATTTTTAAATGAGTATGACTTTGACATCAAGAATATCAAAGGGAAAGAAAACAATGTTGTTGATGCACTCAACAGAAGGGCACATCTATTGCATGCTACAACTATTAGTGTGCATAGTTCAGATTTAAAGAGCAAAATTTTAGATGTTGCTATTATAGATCAACATTACCTATAGGTAAAAGAAATATTTCAACATGAAGATGAACAACAAAAATTTAAAGAGTATAAGATGGAGGAAGGAGTGCTTATGCATAAAAACATAATTTATGTTCATAATTCCATAGAACTAAGCAAGTTGGTGTTAAAAGAAATGTGTAACGTTCCCCCGTCCAACCATAGGGCGGAGTGTGCCACTCCAGAGCAACCACTCATGCTCTGACACCAGTCGGTAACATTCCTAGTAATCAACTAAGCTATGCCACCTATATTTACTCTTTAAACTGCATGCAGCTAAAACACATACATACAACATTCTTGGATAAGCTTTAAAGATAAACAACAATTTTCTTTCTGTAACATATGACTTTTATATTGAAATAACAGTAACTATAGATATGCATCATTTACAGGAAATTACCCATAAGCATACAGGAAATTATAATCACATATATTATAAACCGTAACATAGGCATGTAAATAACAAGCATCATATCATTTTTATCATACAACTGGTACTTATCTTAGAAATATTGTCACCAACTGCTTACAAACCGTCCACGAACCTCCCAGCCATAGACTACACTGTTCATCACTCTCAACAGTGAGTCACCCTTGAGCTGGGACTGAACTCCACCCAAGGTAAAGGGTTCCTATCCAGGATAAGGCTCAAGGACAACAGGAAAGACTCTGTCTCAGGTGCTCACTCGACTAACAGCCTACAACCTCTCATTCCCCACATGCCTATCCCACCCAAGGAAGTGTGCCCCTTCTCTGCTCAACAGTCCCTCGGCTGCCTCACTTCCCTTCCAGGGCTTCAGCAACAGCCCAGACCGGAAGTCTCAGAGCGTTGTAGTTGCCGTCTAGCACCTTCAGGAATCAATCCCCAACAATTCTCTCGCTTAGAGAATTGCTCACAGGCCTGACAACCCACTTCTTCAATCCCGCTCCAAGATAACCAGGTACACCAACCAAAAGGACTATGGAAATAGGCTTCGGAATGGTGAAATGGTTGTCTCAAGGATAACAGAATGTATGAGTGAAAATGGTCATGGAATCATTGACTAGATAACTGAGTGTGTACAGGAATCACTGTGAACTCTTCGTGAAAATTGATGGTGAGAATGATGGTCGGGCTCCCTGTCTCTGGAATTTCCCCAAATGAGCTAAGTCCCCCCTACGATATGAATGCATGTCCCAATCTTGACACTTGTCATATCGAAAGTTACTTTGGTCCACTTGTCTCCAACTTTAGAACTTAGGATAAAATAATTATCCATACTTTACGTTTTATGAATATTAATATAATATTCCCTTAACTTTTGGCCCTCCCTTTCCTTAACTGGTTAAGTTCAGTCCCCCATCTCTTTTATCGTGGTCGGTCTGCGCACATCAATGTATTTTATATTAATCATGACTCATGTACAAAGTAGGCGCATTTACCCTTGACATCTAGGCGCTCTGACCTAATACCAAAACATAAGCATGTCGGCTTGTAATAACCGGCTCACCAACCTATAACACATATCATATACACGAGGCTCATTGTCCTCCATACTACGCGCACCTTAGTTACTGCGCGTGGTATCTTGCGATGTGCATATTACATCATTTTATTGTGCAGTTCATGCATGCACTATGCCACATGATGTGCATTACCAAATGAGGTCAAAACAACTCACCAGCTTAAGTATATTTATATCACATTTACAATTGGGTTCGGTCGAGGGATATTGCAATCCCCTCCCATTATTTATGCACTGTCCTCGGTGCATCATACACCCATATATATCAGAGTTTTCAAAAATATTCAAAAAGATGCGGGTATTCTGTCTGCATTGCATCTTCATGCTCCCAAGAAGCATCCTCAGGACCGTACCAGGTCCATTGAACCTTTACAAACCCTATGGCTCGGTTCTAGAGCTGCTTGACTTTTCGGTCCAAAATGCGCACCGGATGCACTTGAAAAGCACCTTCTTGCTCCACCTGAATCACATTCCAATCAATAACATGATTAGCATCGGGTATATATTTCTTTAGCAATGATACATGGAAGACATTATGAACAAACATAGATGTAGGCAATGCAATCATATAAGAAACTGGACCAATCCTCTCCAGTATTTCAAAAGGCCCACAAAATCTAGCTACCAACTTGGCGCACCTTCCCAACTTCAGGGAACTCCTGTTAGCTTTCACTTTCAAGAAAACATGATCACCCACTTTGAATTCTCTGTGGGTTATGTTCTTATCATCATAACTTTTCTGTCTGTCTTGGGCATCTTTTAAATTCTGCTTAATTTTTTTCATCTGGTCCTCCATATCCTTGAGCAACTCTGGCCCAACTACTGCCCTATCAGCTGGATTATCCCAACTCACTGGAGTATTGCATTGTTTGTCGTAAAGTGCTTCAAATGGGCTCATCTTTAATGATGCCTGATACCCATTATTGTACGCGAATTCTACCAAGTGTAGGTAGTCTTCCCATTTCGATGGTTTGTCCATCACATACATTCTCAGTGTATCTTCTATCACCCTATTCACTCTTTCTGTCTGTCCATCAGACTTGGGATGATAAGATGTACTAAAGTTTAGATTCGTTCCGAATCTTTTGAACAATCCTTTCCAAAAATTCAAGGTGAATTTTGGGTCTCTATCGGACACAATCGTTTTAGGATTTCCGTGCAATCGTGCCACTTCCTTCATGAAAATATCAGCAACTTCTGATGCCTTATGCCTAGTTTTCAGTGGAATAAAATGGGTAGCTTTCGTAAGCTTGTCCACTACCACCATGATTGAATCATGCAACTTACATGTTCTAGGCAATCCCGTAATAAAATCCATTGTCACCACTTCCCACTTCCATTCAGGAATATTTAAAGGTTGCAACAAACCTGATGGGTGTCTATTCTTAGCTTTCACTTTCTGGTATTCCATACATCTAGTGATGTACTCGGCGATCTCTTTCTTCATACCTGGCCAAAAGTAATGGCTCTTGATCGTTGCCATGGTTTTCTAATATCCAGGGTGTCCTGCATAAGGAACATTATGCATTTCATGCAAAATCATACGTTTCAAATCCTGGACATTTGGAACAAAAATCATGTTCTTGCACAACAGTATTCCATCTATTCCCAACTTATAATTATCCACCTTCTGAAGCATCTTACCCTGCTGTAGCAATGCTACCAATTCTTTGTACTACAGATCTGCATTAGCAATCTCTAGAATTTTTCTTTTAACATTATTTTGGTACATGCTAATGGTTGTAGTATGTAACTCATGCACCTTCCTGCTGACTGCATCAGCCACTTTATTCTCCTTCCCCTTGATATGCTTTATATCAAAGTCATATTCGCTTAGAAATTCTAACCATCTGCTTTGTCTAGCATTTAAATTTGGTTGATCAAATAAATATTTTAGACCATTGTGGTCTATTCTTAGCTCAAACCTCTTTCCCATGAGCTAGTGTCTCCATTTCCTCAAGGCCTCTACCTTCTCAAGATCCACTGATATCCCATCTTTTGAAATGATATGCCCCAAATAATGAATTTGTTTCTGATAAAATGAGCACTTGCTCAATTTGGCATATAACTGACGTTCCCTTAATACTTGCAACACCATCCTCAAATGATGTTCATGCTCTTCCTCTGACTTGGAATATATAAGAATGTCATCCAAAAATACAATGACAAACTTGTCCAAATACTCTCGGAAAACACCATTCATTAAGCACATGAAAACAACTGGTGCATTTGACAACCCAAATGGTACCACTGTGAACTCATAATGACCATACCTTGTCCTGAAGGCGGTCTTGCTAATATCTTCTTCTTTAATTCTTACCTGATGGTATCCTGATCTGAGATCTATCTTTGAAAATATCTTTGCATCCTTCAATTGATCAAAGAGGTCATCGATCCTTGGCAGAGGATACTTGTTCTTAACAGTCACTTTATTCAATTGTCTAAAGTCAATGCACAACCTTAGTGTTCCATCTTTATTTCTCACAAACAAGACTGGGGCACCCCAAGGTGACACGCTTGAGTGTATATACCCCTTCTTCATAAGTTCTTCAAGCTGCATTTGCAACTCCTTCAATTTTGGTGTACTCATTCTGTAAGGAGATTTTGATACTGGTGCTGCTCCAAGCATCAAATTTATAGAGAAATCAATTTCTCTCCTTGGGGGTAGTCCGGGTACTTCCTTGAATACATCTTCAAACTCTTTCAGGACTGCATAATCCTCCAAATTTGGCACCTTATCTTTAGGTGTCTCTGCCAAATGAGCCGCAAATATTTGACATCCTTTTTTGTAACATTTCTTCAACTGCAATGTTGAAATTTCTCTAATGGTTACTGCCCTGAGAATTCCTTGTACCTTCCTTATTTTCACTTCCTCATCCAGGCAAGTAAAAGCTTTGTTGTGACAATCTAAGAGAGTGTGATGTTGGTCCAACCAATCCATCCCAATTAGACAGTCATAGGAACCTAAAGGCAAGATGTTTAAATTCGCCTCGGTATTCAGTCCATTCATGTCTATGAGGCATGAGTTAACCATCTCATTAACTTTTCTTTTGGCTTCCTATAGCCAGTTTCACCAACCAGGATTTCCCATGCTTTCTTATTGGCAATTGCAAACTTTCCACCATCTTAGGGTCTATATAACTATGACTAGCTCCTGAATCAATTAAAATAGCAAGGGTTTGGTTATTGATCATACCTTCCACTTCAATCATGTGGGACTGATACTTTGCTTGCTTGTTATCTAGGGCTGCATAAATCCTTGGCACATATCTTCCCATGTCCTCTATTGTCTCATCTCATTGTACATTGTGAATAGCCCTGCTTTTTTCACCTCTGTGAGGACAATCTCTGAACCTATGGTCTCCTTTACAACCCCAACATTGCATAGGTGGTTGTCTTGGCCCTTGACTCCCTATGTCAATCACTCTGGGTTCCTTATGCGTTTGCTGCCATTGTGGATTATTTCTTAAGAATGGTGGCTTAGCTCCCTTCTTCCTCTGATCCATCTTGAATTTCTTATTGTCTTCCCAAGCCTTTTGGAAAGCTGGCCTTGCTTTCTGCTGATCATATAGGCATTTAGCTCTCCTTATGGTCTCTTCTAATGTCTTGGGATCATCATACTGTATTTTGTCACTGATGAATGATGGAAATCCACTTAAATACCTTTGAATCTTGATTGTCTCATCCTCAATGAAAGAGACATACTTCAGCAGTTCCAGAAACCTTCTCTCATATTCATCTATGGTCGTACTTCCAAGCTTAAGTTCAAAGAACTCTTTCATTTTCTTATCATAGTAACTTTTAGTTAAGTACTTCTTCTCAAAATACTTCTTAAATTCCTTTCAACTAACACTTTTCTCTACAATGTGCCACACCTGCACAAGTTGATCCCACCACATGGAGGCCTTTCCTTTGAGTTGATAGATCGCAATTCTACCCTCTACATGAGAAGAATAATTGTGTAATTGAAAATACTTTCTCATGCCTAGCATTGATCCGGATTTTATGAGCAGAACGAAATGAATACAGATTATTAATAGATTCTTAGTACAAAATAACAGAGATACAGTAAAATTGGTTTTCTATTCAATAATGAAATAAGCTGAAACTGTAAAATGCAGCAGAAACAAGCTCCCTGGAATGGTGGCAGCTTATCTCTGAGAAGAGATGTGACGGTTGCACTCAATCGCAAGAAGAACATTACAATGAGGCTCTAAAGGCCTTTTTACAATAAACAAGAATTCCAAAAACCCTAGACATCCAAAAACATAACCATAGGAGATGAAGCGCCAAAAGTCATGGGGGCCCCGTTTGGGTAAGTTAGTACATCAACTTTCCCGGGGTCGTAACTTTTGCATACGATTTTCGTTTTAGGCGTGTGATAGCCCGTTGCAAAGGTATCATCGAGGAGATTCATTTGGGGGGCTCAATCACGCCTTTGGTTATCATTGAGGATCTTGATCCCAAAAAACCTTCATGTAGGCCCTCAAAATGGCCCTGGAAGTTAAAACTGCTAAAAATAGTAAATTGCCAAAATTGTCAGAAAACTGTCTTGAGCCAGTTGGAAAAGGTGGGTGGCCACCGATATCCATCTGGATCAAGCACCCATGTTTATGCATATTCATCCTTCTTGTGCTCACCATCAAATGTAGGAGGCTTGATTTTGTTCATTTCTCTTCGCAGCTCATCCACCCCAGATCTCTTATACCTTCTAACAGGGGATAGACTTGAGTTGTTGCCTGCTCTCTTATTGGAATTCCCTTGGGAATGATGGTGATTTCTATTAGCACTTTTTACTTTTCCTTTCTCCTCTGAAGATTTGTGACTCTCAGATTTACTTGAGCCACTCTCTTTAACCAATTTCTTTTCTATTATGTTCAAACCTTCCAATAGCTTCATGTTGAAGTCATCCTGCTGCTCTTTGGCTTTCATAAGCCTTTCATTATCATATTTATGGCTTTGGACATCCTTCTGAAAATTCTTAATGGTCTCAGCCATATTCATATCTTCATTCATTTCTTCTCCATGTCCGTTGGAGTTCGTTCCTTCCATGCTCAAATGGACATCCACCCCTCTACTCTTCTCTGGATGACTGCAATTCCTCTGTGCCTCTTCCATTCCTATGGACTCTGCACTGGTCTGACCTGATCAAGTTGTTGTTAATTCTACAAAATGTGTAGCCATCGAAACTAATCAGGCTAACAATTCAACAATTCATGAGAATATGCACCATTTCGATTCAACATACACATCAGCATTATCACTCCTGGTTTTCTGGTGTTATCACCACAATCATTCTAGATAAGACCCAAGTCTCGAAAACACAGACATGCAGTGCCTTCCGAGATACACCTATGCAAGAAGGTGGTTTTTTGAAACCACTTTCGCCAAGATGCGGTATCACGTGTCTCAACATGTCAAATCCACCACTCGTGGAGCGGGCGACAGCTAGTCAGATCACCCCGCTTCATTCATTCGGTACTTCCTAGCCATGTGACGTTAGTTGAACACCGCCATGTAACAAACTCAAAAGCTAATCATTCGAAATGGATTGGCTGAGCATGGCAACCCAACGCTCTTGTACGTAATCTGTCTGCACTTCATAAATAGAATTATATAATTACCACTCCCTAAGTATGAAGATATCTGCGTACCCATAACCAAGGTAATCCCCAACTGCTCAAATTTCTGATCTCTGTAAAAAACACCTTTCGGTATCCACAACCTGAGATACATAGACAAGGCTAAATCGAGTGAGACTGGTTATTCGAGCAACATGCTAGGTTTTCCTGCGAATAAGGAGGAAAGGGTCCTTGCACACATTCTAGCAACTAAGTTTCATACAGAGCCGGCTACAGACTTGCGGTAATCCCACTATAAAGGATTTAGTCATCAACAAGCCAGTCGCTAAGAAGAAAAGGAGTAAGCGGCATAAGAAGGAGGAATCTACAGCTGAAGTGGCTGAAAGTGTTGGAGAGAATCAACCGGTCTGGTTATATTCTTCCTTACAGGCGGAGATCGCTAAGCTGAAGTAAGTCTTCAACTAAAATAAGCATGTCTCAGCGAAATTTGAACAATCGGTAGCGGAGGTAAAGAGTACTAGAGACGATAGGCATGTTCTTAAATGACCCTTTTTCAACAGGCTAACTGTTGTCATCCCCTTTTGTAATTTTGTAATTAATACGACTATATAAATACATAAATGGATTTTGGACTGTTTTATTACAATTTATATCTAGTGATGTTATGAATCTTGTTCTCTTTATAATAAGTTTTTCTTGTAATCTTCTATTTTATTTTCATCTATCTAAATCGGAGGAAATTAAAGTTCGGAATTATTTTTAATTAATGAATGCATCGATGCGGTTGTGTTTTTTTTTATTTTTTTATTATGTAATTTAAACTCAGACTCATCGCCTTCCAAGCAACTTTGTGCGCACTAAACTTTGACCTGTTCATTTATATTTAACGTGAATAGCAATATCACAAGGTAAAACGCTTTTCCGCGCACCTAAATCTACTGAGCATTTCTTCTTCGTCGCATCGACAACTCACGTGCACTACTCTGGCATTGTGCGCCAATACCCACTACGCACAGTTTCGATACCGTGCACCGATATTCCAAATGCATTTCCGTCCTATGCATGCACCATGTCAAGTTCAACATATTCCATCGCACCTAATTGTGTGCGCACACTACTTAATACACCGTTGCGACACAACTTATACTCATACTTATGCACGTACCAACCAAACTCCTCTGCGTTAAGTAATACTTGCGCACCCCATCTGCACCTTACTATGTGTGTGTTCACCGTGCAAGGCTAATTCCAGCGCGTGCATCTACACATAATAATCTTTCGCGCGACGCCACAATTTACAGCGCACACTGGCACGCCAATGTTTTCCCGCGCGGTGCCAAATTTACCACACGCACCAGTATGCCAACCTTTTCCATGGACACTCCATGACTCCAATTCTAGTCACTTCAAAGTTACTTTTCCGTGAATATTCGCTTCAATTGCACCCCTCTGGCCCATCCAAGCTCAGTGTTGAGCTGAAGCTTTGATACCATTCAGTAATGTTTCCCCGGCCAACCACATGCTGGAGTGCACCACTCCAGAGCAACCACTCATGCTCTGACACTAATCGGTAACATTCCCAGTAATCAACTGAGCTATGCCACCCATATTTACTCTTTAAACTGCATGCAGCTAAAACATATACATACAACATTCTTGCGGAAGCTTTAAAGATAAACAACAATTTTCTTTCTGTAATATATGACTTTTATATTGAAATAACAGTAACTACATATATGCATCATTTACAGGAAATTACCCATAAGCATACAGGCAATTATAAACACATATATTATAAACCGTAACATAGGCATGTAAATAACAAGCAACATATCATTTTTATCATACAACTGGTACTTATCTTGGAAATATTGTCACCAACTGCTTACAGACCGTCCACGAACCTCCCATCCATAGACTACACTGTTCATCACTCTCAACAGTGAGTCACCCCCGAGCTGGGACTGAACTCCACCCAGGGTAAAGGGTTCCTATCCAGGCTAAGGCTCAAGGACAACAGAAAAGACTCTGTCTCAAGAGCTCACTCAACTAACATCCTACAACCTCTCATTCCCCACATGCCTGTCCCACCCAAGGAAGTGTGCCCCTTCTCTGCTCAATAGTCCCTCGGCTGCCCCACTTCCCTTCCAAGGCTTCAACAACAAGCTGGACCGAAAGTCTCATAGCGTTGTAGCTGCAGTCTAGCACCTTCAAGAATCAATCCCTAACAATTCTCTTGCTTAGAGAATTGCTCACGAGCCTGACAATCCGCTTCTTTAATCGCGCTCCAAGATAAACAGGTACACCAACCAAAACTATGGAAACGGGCTTCGAAATGGTGAAATGGTTGTCTCAAGGATAACGAAATGTATGAGATAAAATGGTCATGGAATCATTGATTGGATAACTGAGTGTGTACAGGAATCACTGTGAACTCTTCATGAAAAGTGATGGTGAGAATGATTGTTGGGCTCTGTCTCTGGAATTTCCCCAAATGAGCTAAGTACCCCCCACGATATGAATGCATGTCCCCATCTTGACACTTGTCATATCAAAAGTTACTTTGGTCCACTTTTCTCCAACTTTAGAACTTAGGATAAAATAATTATCCATACTTTACGTTTTAGGAATATTAATATAATATTCCCTTGACTTTTGGCCCTCCCTTTCCCTAACTGGTGAAGTTCAGTCCCCCATCTCTTTTATCGTGGTCGGTCTGTGCGCAACGATGTATTTTATATTAATCATGAGTCATGTACAAAGTAGGCGCATTGGCCCTTGACATCTAGGCGTTCCGGCCTAATACCAAAACATGATCATCCCAGCTTATAATAATCGGCTCACCAGCCTATAACACATATCATATACACGAGGCTCATTGTCCTCCATACTGCGTGCACCTTAGTTACTGCGCACGATATCTTGTGATGTGCATATTACATCATTTTACTGCGCAGTTCATGCGTGCACTATGCCACATGATGTGCATTACCAAATGAAGTCAAAACAACTCACCAACTTAAGTATATTTATATTACATTTACAATTGGGTTCGGTTGAGGGATATTACAAAATGCATAATGTTCCATACGTCGGATATCCCGATTACCATAAAACAAATTGTAGCAATAAGAAACCAATACTTTCGTCTAGGAATGAAGAATGATGTCACTAATTAAACTGCCAGGTGCATGAGTGAAGGCTGAGCATAGACACCCAGTAGGTTTGCTACAACCATTGTCAATTCCAGAGTGAAAATGGGAAGCAACGACCATTGATTTTATCACTAAATTGCCCAGGACAACAATACAACATGATTCGATAATGGTAGTAGTGGATAAATTGACAAAGGATTCTCATTTTATTCCAGTAAAGATGACTCGTAAGGCAACCAATATTGCATAAATTTACATTAAAAAAATTGCTAGCTTGTATGGAATACCTAAGGCAATTGTTTTAGGCAGAGATACAAAGTTTACTTCAAACTTTTGGAGGGGATTGTTTAAGGGATTTGGTACAAATCTGAATTTTAGTACAAGATACCATCCACAGTAAGATGGGTAGACAAAGAGAGTCAACCAAGTGATTGAAGACATGTTAAGAATGTATGTGATGGATAAGCCATCTAAGTGGGAATATTATTTGCATTTGGTTGAGTTTGCTTACAACAATGGGTATCAAGCTTCATTGAAGATGAACCCATTTGAAGCTTTGTATGGTAGAAAATGCAACACTCCAGTGAGTTGGGGCAACCCAACAGACAAAGTAGTACTTGGGCCATAATTGCTCAAGGAGATGGAAGAACAAAAAATTAAAATTAAACAGAATTTTAAAGCAACACAAGATAGGCAAAAGAGTTATGCAGACAAGAGTAGGACAACGAGAGAATTTAAAGTGGGAGAACATGTATTTTTGAAAGTGAAGCCCAAGAAATTTTCATTGAAGTTGGGCAGTTGTACCAAGATAACAACCATATTCCTTGGTTCAATTGAAATATTGAACAAAATAGGGCCAGTTGCATACATGCTTGCATTGTCTGCTTCCATGAATGTGCATAATGTATTTTTTATATCTTTGCAGAAAAAAAGCATGTTCATTATCTAACCATGTCATTGATTGGACTCTGATTTGGGTGGAGCCAAAAGGAGACTTCAGGGTACAACTAGTGCATATATTGGATAGGAAGGTCATGGTGCTTCAGAACAAATCCATAGGGTAGGCAAAGGTCCATTTGACATGCTTCATCCCTAAAGAAGCAACATGGGAGTTGTAAAATACAATGAGAGAGGCATACCCGTAGTTATTTTGAAATTTTTGATAAAGATTTTGTATATATGTATGCATGCATGGTGATATGCACTGAGGACAGTGCCAAAATAAGGGGGAGGGGAATGTAATACCCTGGTTTTGAGTCCCTGGATTAATAATGTATTTTTGTTTTATTTGATGAAAGGTTAGAGTGCATGCAAAGTTGAAAGGCCAGAGAGCCTAACAATGTAATACTTTGAATTAATAATAATAAACATGCATTGTTGGTTGCAAGATTTATGGGGGCTATGATTCCATGAGAGAGGGGGCTAAAGAGCCTAAGCCATTTTTATTATATTGTATTCACCCATCTTGGAATTAGTTGGGAAAAGTGGTTATATGAGCTTCTTGGGGAGGCCACATGGTGCATTATTACATGTAGTTATATAAGCCGTGTTTTTGGTCATTTGGGGGTTCGCCATTCAATGTTCCTCGATCATTGAACTACTCGTTCCCCATTATTTCTTGCTCACTATTGTTCTTGTTTTGGGAAAGGAAGACAAATTTTTGGAGGTAGAGAGTCATTGCTAGTTGGTTGTAGGTATCTACTATTTATTTGAGTAAGGAATTGGTGCCTGTGTGCATGGGAATGATGGAAATTGTGATAGAATTGTCCATAACTGAGAATCCTTGGAGTTTTCAACATTGAGATTTCTTGACCAGTAGCACTAGAGCTCTGGAAAGAAGTGGAACAACCTAGGGGACTGCATTGTAGAGAAGGGGGTTCATTTCTTTGGGTTGTGCAAGCTGAGGGGGAAAGAGAGCTGGTACATTAGGATTGTTGTGTGGTTGAGAAATATGTGAGAGCTTGTTAGTTGACTGGTGTGTGTTTTTGAGTCGACCCAGGACTCGTCCTTCTGGATTCATAGCCTCGGCTCAACGATGGCCAGTTGTAGAGAGTTTATGTGCAATAAAGCCTAAGGTTGGGTGGAACGTCCAATGTCTACAGCCAATTAGTGAAGTTTTCACTTAAAGATAAGTTCTTTCTATGTTTCTTGTAATTTATATTTCCATTGTGTATTTAATATTGTCTTTGCGTTGATTTATAATGTGTATGCTTGTTGATTAATGGTGTGCATGACATGAGAACACCTTTCTTTTATAATTACTCATGTTTCTTGGTTATTGCATGCACGGGTTTCTTGCTTCTTTATTTATTATTCGATATCAATTCGAAATTAGTCAAGAACACAAATTCTTGAGGTACCCAGATAGTGGGTATGTCACAGATTGGCATTCGAGCAAATTTTTTTATATTTACTGGTAGTAGGGTACATTACAATCTCCCACTGCCACAATGTTTGGTAGTTCAATACCTTCTTTCATAATACTGAGATTACAAAGCTTGTCTACTACATTTAACATGGGAAAAGTAACACTAGGCTATAACTCACATTCAATTTAAATCTCTCATTGTCCTCAAACTACAAATCCTCCAGTGTTCAAAGAATGCTTGAACTTTCAAAATATTATCCATCTCTATAACCACTACCATTATATGATAATGAGAGATAAATAAGATTAATGAAAACCCTTCTAAAAGTAACAAGAGACACATTGATGTAGGGAGACATGTAAGTCAAGTGAAAAGCATCTAAATTCATGAAGAAAAAAACAATAATATACCAAATAAAAAATAATCTTATACCCATGTGAAAAAGATATAACAAAACAAACACTATATTTGATTTAACTCCTTTACCCACACCCATTCCCCTTCCCATAAAAACTCCATTACATTGCATTACATTGAAAGCTAAAAACTACAAGATAACATGACAACTTAATAATATTTTTATTTTAATTTATTTTTTAATTAATATTTTTAACGATTCAACATACACCATAAATTAGGTTAAATTTAGAACTTTATTTGAAAAAAAACAAATCATCATATTTCTTTTAAATCACAAAAAAAAAAAATCATTTTAAAAATATTTAAATTAATAATTTATTTTTCAAACATTTAAAAAACCATAATTTTTTTTTAAAATATCTTAAATCAAGTAATATAAAGTCAATACATGTTAACATCAAATAAAAAATATAATCCCTCCTCGGGCTTGCATGTCACAACCAAAGATGACATGCAATAAATAAATGTGTTTCCTTTTTTGTTCTTTTTGCAAGTAAATATGTTGTTAATCATGCACAATGTTTTGATGTCGACGTTGTTGTTACTGTGCAAAATCAAACGTGTTACATTATTATTATTAAATTTAATTTCAAAATTTCTTATTAAAAATTTAGTATTTATAAATTATTAGATATAATAAATAATAATAATAATATTTTTTTAAGGCCACTACTAAATCATACATCAAATTAGTGTATAAAATTTCAATTTTAATTTTTTTTTTATAAAGGATATAGATTTTAATTTTTTTTATTAAAAATTTAGTGCTTATAAATCATTAGATATAACAAAAATTATATATAAATAATATAGTTTTTAATTTTTTTTAATGAAATACATATTTTGGAGAAATTTATTAGGTATTTCTCTTCATTGCTAAGATGGTATTTATAGTTAATCAAATTTTACAAAAACTGGAGACTTTGTTAATATAAAGTTTAAGAACATTATAACAATATGATTATTAAAATTTAACATATTATGTATATGAATTAAACATAAATGAGGAGGATAGCAATCATTTCTCTCAACTACCCCAATTAAACCCAATTGAGAATATCTCTTATGATGCTTTATATAATTAAAGTGGATATAATTTTTAATAATCATACCCAATAAATTTGTTGGGCACAAGTATGAAGTTCCATGAATCACAACCTTTTTTTTATGATAGTTCCATTGTCATTAATAATCACTATTTTTTTTTAATTAATAATTGAGTGATTATAAATGTTGCGTTAAAGGTAAATTATAATGATTGTCTAAGTTAACCTCCAATATTTTTTTTATGTTGGGTGATTATATTGTTTATCACAATTATTAGTCCCTGTTGAAGGCGTAGAGGGACTATAGTGATCGATAATTCGTTGACTTTACATTAGTTTGTCGTTTGACTACAAATTTTTGCATACTTTCTAATGTTCGAACTACAGAACTAAACGCATTATTTTTTATATAATAAAAAAACCCATATATGTCATGATCTGATTGGATGATAGATTTGAGGTCTTATTGTCAGCTTCACTATTCCCAATGAATTATATGTTGCCATATCCAAAGTTTTGTCATGTACGGTACTTTTTTTTATTTGTACTATTCATATTGAAATGTTTGGATATCCAAAGTTTATAGTGATCGATAATTCGTTGACTTTATATTAGTTTTTTGTTTGACTACAATTTTTTGCATACTTTCTAATGTTTGAACTACAGAACTAAAAGCATTATTTTTTTATTATAAAAAAAAAAAACATATGTGTCATGATCTCGTTGGATAATACATTCGAGGTCTTATTGCCACGTTTTATTATTATTATTATTATTATTATTAATGTATTTGTCCTATTATTATTAGTCCTTTGTATTTGTATTGACATGTTTGCATACCTAAGGTTTAGATCATTGACACTTTTTTTGAGGTGCTTGAATAGGCCTGACAACTTAAATGTTTACATGGCGCGAGGTCCTGAAACATGCCTGACAACTTAAATGTTTACATGGCGCGAGGTCCTGAAACATGCCTGACAGCTTAAATGTTTGCATACCGTGAGGCCCTTAAACAACCTGGCAGCCTTAAATGTTTATCTAAATAGGCTTCTCGGAGTACATTTTTCCTCGAAATTTTTCATACAATGTTGCAGTGAATTTGGACAATATTGTTGTCCACCAACAATTGAATAAGCATTGTATGTTTCATACTTCTTCTAGGCTTAGAATGCAATTTCATCATCGTTGAAGCTAGATACATTGTTTACTGGTTTGGTGGGTGCTTCTTCTTCGTTGGTTCATCGGTTGCTACTTGTTGTTGTTTGGTTCACAATTCGACCTCTGCTTCTGCCTTTCATCGTTTCAGAGTAAGTTTCCATGCCATAATTTCATTTTCTATTCCTTCTTTGTTGTTCAGTGTTTGCAGTTTGCAAGTAAGAATGTTTGTGTATTTCTATCGGCATGCTCGTCATATGTTTCTGGTTCCTTTTGTGCTTCGGCTGCAATTTGGTAATCGTTGGAGATACATATGTTGTTTACTAATTCGGTGGTCGTTGCTTGTTTGTTGTTTCGTTGGTTCGTTGGTTGCTGGTTGTTGGTGTTTGGCTCAAGGTTTGGGGCCCTGGGGCTGTAGTTGGGCATGTTCGTGCTTTCTCGTTGGTTTGGTGCTTGTTGTTTTCTTTTGTTTACTTCGACTTTGCAGGGTTAGGGTCCTGCGCCGACAGTTGGAGCTGGGTTTTTTTTGGCGCTTTGCGGTGTTCAGACCTTGCACCTGTGAGTGGACCTGCGGTTGTGTTATTTGTCATGTCTAGTGAAGTCAAGATCTGGCGCCTGTTCCGTGCGCACCTGTTCTGCTATAAAATTTTGTTGATACTTCGGTGTTGACATGATAGAAAATAGTGGCATAAGAAATAATTGGACAACTACATGTGCAATTGCAATATCTGATGTTTTTTTGTTAAAATAAAACATGTGCAAACCGCACTTATTAACCGTATATGGTGGAATGTGCCTATATCACAATACATGTTCTTTATCCTCTACATAGACTGGTGTGACCATGATACAATTTATCTTGTACTTGAGATATGATATGTACACCAAAGATACTGCAAAATTATATTTTCATGTCTGGAAGCATATCTGGATACTTTGCCACAGAAAACCAAAATCATTTAGCTATGGCCATGCAATTTCTTAATATTTTGTGGCTTGTAATATATTTTGGGCAGGGAAAAACTTTATATATTTACAACCATGGATGGAGAAAAGCAAAGGTTCATGTTTCTGACTATCTTTTATTCTATTTGGTGATTCTCATTTATTGTATATACATATTACTTGTTCTCTGGTGCATACCAGCTTCCATTCATGTTCATTGTATTTTGTGCATTCCCACATTCAAACAAACAGAATAACTGGACAAAACGACGGAGTCTTGACTGCAGCAGTGGAAAAGGAGATACAAAGGTAAATGCTTGTACTGTTATTTCATATTCCATTGTTTTCTATTTCATTTATTGTCTATATATGTGTTCACCTAGTTTATTGTATGTAGATATTGCGTACCTTCCTACATAATAACTTATCGTCATTACATGTCTTCCTGCATACTAACTTCCTTCATGCCCATTGTCTTTTTCCTGCATTGCTACATTTAAACAAACAGAATGGCTGGAGAGGATGATGGACTCTTTGGCGCGAATGTAGATGAGGAGTTACAGAGGTTCATACATGTACTCTTATTTCATATTTCAATGTTGAGTATTTCATTTATTGTTTGTGTATTTGTTCTACTGCTTTGCACCTTTTTTGTTGTATGTATATACTATGTATCTTTCTGCTTATTCTCATGTGAATCGTATTCTCTTTGTTGTTACATTGAAATAAATAGAACTGTATTTCTTTCTTTTACATGTCTTTCTTCATACTAACTTGCCTTCATGTCCATTGTATATTTGGCGTTGCTACCTTGAAAGAAACAGATTGGTTGTATAGGAAGATGAATTCTTGTACGCAACAACAGAGGGGTCTGTGGTACAATCTTCGAAAACGTATACCAACTGTGCTAGTAAATTAAATATACAAAGCGGGTGGGGGCATATAATATTGGACTAGAAAATGATGATTTGGCAACAATGGGCCTTTCTGCCCTCCCCATTTCTACTTTTCCATATTCTATTATCCCTTTTGCTTTCTAATTGCTCTGCTTAGTCGTCTTTCCGAAAATGCCTTGGTGCGCGGGTTGGTGGACTCACGAGTTCACATTTATGGTCACGCTTCTACCTTATTCCATACTTACCCACTTTGTCGATTGCGGGTGTCGAGCTGGCGGGTTCAAGATTGCGCCTCTGGCTTCCGATGTTCAACGATATACAGATTGGTCGTCGTGCCTTGTCATCACGCCCTATTTACTGTTACACATTTTTTCAGTCAAAAAATCTGAGGCATACAATTTGACCCTCGGGTCCTCATGTTTCCTGAGTACCCCTTGACACCCTATTTCGTATTCCATCTCCTTCGACCATGCATGTGACATTAAGAACAATTTTGGACAATATACAATGCATTTGCTTGTTTAGTCCTTCTGATGTTAATCTACACATGCTTGCATCAAAAAAAGTTGGACTAGTGACATGGCCATGAGCAATCATTCATCTCAAACATCAGCAGACCGATAAGGCCAAAGGTAAAGATGCATACATTATGTTCCTAGTATGTTTACCAAACAAATATCCTCAGCTATTTATTCATCTATGTCATGGTGAATATGTTGATGTCATCTGCAACACATACTTTGCAGTTCACAAGAAGTATCAACAAGTACAAGCGAGACATCGAACATAGCGCAGGTTCTGCAGACTAAGAGGTCTGGTTGCAAAACTCTGTCTCCATAGTTCATCCAAGTTGTGCGTCTACTTGTACATTTATGCCATGAAAAAAAGAAAACAAAAAAATAATGCACACTACCATTCACTTTACTTTTCATGTTCAAAAATTGTCACCAGGTCTAAACTTGTAACACCCAAATACTATTAATAGAGGGCTTGAACAGTCGTTGAACTGGACAAGTGTTGATCGGGGACATAATGGTCGTCTATAGCACCTACTTGGACAAGGAAAACATAAAAGAACTAGTTTTAATACAGAAAAGATATTGCTTGCATAGAAAAGATGGAGATTCAGACAGTGACAAGGCAATGGTACCGTTCTCCATATCCGATTCTGTCCTCTACTTTCGCATGTCCATGTATCTCGGTTAAGTTACACAAACATTGCATTGTTCCGTGTTGCAAATGCAATTGTTCGATACCTATTCAAATTTGTTTTCGTCAATGGAACAACAATTGCATAAAGGGAAATTTCCACTTATGCTCTTCAAAAATATAACAAAGAAAATGGATGATAAAGAAAGGATCTTTCGCACAACCCAAGCAACATTAGTAACAGAATTGCGAACAGACATAGTATAGGATCTCAAGAAACTAACTAGTTCTACAATTGTTGTGCGTATACATCTACAAATTCATCCTCACTTTACTCATATAAATAGCCTTCACCAAATTTCTGCGGTTTATTTATTTATTTTTATTTTTTTTGGGGTGCAGTTGTATATTATATTGTTGAATATATTAATTGTTGTGCTCACGTTTCCAGGTTGAAGATATTTTGGTAGCAGCTAATGCGTACTCGACCCCCTTTGAGCCTGCATGTGCGAAATGCAACTCTCCTGCTTCTGCTTCTGCTTCTGCTTTGATAAGTGATGATACGATTGATTGTCTGCGATGCAATAAAAAATGTTCATACATATATGGACATTGCCTCAATGTTGCCATCCGAACCATGGGCAACACAACCGTTCATTGGACAATTAGACAGCCTCTGTTACAAGATGTGCTTCCTGGGTTAGCAGAATTGTCATATGAAGCATACCTACAGAAAAAGGAAAACAGTGTCTACATGCTGCATAACTTTCAGACACATAGCAAATTTACCTTAAATGAGGACAATGCAATATTGCATATCGGTTGAAAAACTAAAAAAAATAATATATATATATATATATATATATATATATATATATATATATATATATCATATCAAGCTTTGGCAGAAAACTAAAATATTTCATGTGTCTCTGTAATATTTCTTCAACACCCAGATGAATGTTCGTTGGACTCGAGTTCTTCGGAGTTTACATCTATAACTGTAAAATTCTCTTTCCGGAGATTTTGTCTCTTCTTGTGCACTTGAAACAACAAGGAGAATCTAATTACAAATGCAATCAATGTTGTTATGTTGATGTTTTTTTGCATCTCCCGGTAAGAATTTTGCATATTTGTTTCGGTGTGCAAATAAAAAAAATGGTAGCTGGTTGTGGCTTTGGTGGAGGAGCCTGCACGCTTTTTGGGTGAGCAAGTTGGACAATTGTTTTCCAACTATATAGCCATGACATGGTTTTTGCAATTTTTTTTTGGTGCCCGAATAAAATAAAAAAAATTCTCCAACTATACATTTATGGTATGGTATCTGCATTTTCTTAATGCCCTAATTGAAAAAAAAAAAGGACTCGGCATGGATTGAAACATCAGCTTGAGATTTTCAGATCTCACTATAGAGATTGCACGCGCATAAGATTGTTCAGTCCAGAAATGGGAAGCATGAGAGAAAACCCCATAAAAAATATCCAACTGTAAATAACTCGGGCCCGTCCTTTGAACCGTCGAAATAGCTTGCTCATCTGTGCAGAATAATCGGGAATTTCCAATAATATTGGAAATTTGGCATTGTTAAAACTGGTAGTGATAGACCATGGCACTATCAAAAGAAAATGTCCATAGTTATCTTGCTTAATGGTAAAATAGTAGTCGACAACTTTCTTGTTCCCCATTTTGAGATCTGGTTATAGCTAGCGTGCAGTGGCGAAGCTCCAATGGTTTTCTGTTATCTTGTGTTTGGCAGACTTTTGTTCATATCCCATGGCCCCGGTTATTTTCTCATGGGAACATATACCAGATGTAAGAAAAAACCAATGCCATGACATGTTTTTTTTATATATCAAATTGTTTGATGCAAAGGTCGATGCGTACTGCTCTATGGAACCTTGTGGGATCTTGCTTGAGGCCTATTTGGTGTTTACTTGGTTCTTGGTTGTATGCTTCATTCTGGAAAATTAATAATACATTCAGGATCTTCACAGTTTTTCTATGATTTTACAGACTATAGAGGACATGCTTTTCCCTTTAATATAAGCTCTGTGATGCAAATGTTATATGTGGCTCGTTTAGCACTTTTCCTTGATCGATGAACTTAGCAAAATTAATCTCCTGGAATAATTTGAAATACAAGAATATATATTGTGCGAATTCCAATGGAACTATCATATCAACGAGAGGACATTAAAATTCAAATTTGTCGTTGTTATACTTGTGGTGAAGTTGATAGTACAATAACTTTACTTAGACATCCCAAAATTGATTTTCTTGGAGCTTTTCGAGGCTTCTCCTATACAAGTAGATCCTGGAAACTCTGAGCATGGCTCGATGTATCTATTCCTTGATTGAAGAACATGTTCACATGTTTAATGCACGTCATAGTTGTTGTTAAAACCATCAATGGGGCTTTCTTAAACCAATTCTTACTTCAAAAAATTGCCATCCCCTTTCTTTTTGCCCCGTGCTTTTCGTTTCTGGTTGCTTACTCATTTTTCAGAAAATGTCTAGGTGCGGAAGTTGGCGGATTCATGTCTTCAGATTTCCACTTACTTTTGTATCACCAGCCCGACCGACTGCTTCCCAGTTTCATGTTGAACAAACCTTTTGGATCGTGGGTTCTCGGATAGGTGAGTTCAACATTGCGTTTCCATTGTTCTGCCGCCTGCAAACAACACTCGGACTTCCACGATCTACAAATTAGCAAACAAATTCCCCTTTTATCTCGTTTTTAGTACTTTTCCTTGATGGATGAACCTAGCAAAATTAATCTCTTGGAATAATTTGAAATAAAAGAATATATACTATGTGAAATCCAATGGAACTATCATATCAACAAGATGACATTAAAATTCAAATTCGTCGTTGTTATACTTGCAATGAAGCTGATAGTACAATAACTTTACTTACACATCCCAAAATTGATTTCCTTGTAGCTTTTCGACGCTTCTCTTATACAAACAGATCTTGGAAACTATAAGTATGGCTCGCTGTATCTATTCCTTGATTGAAGAACCTGTTCACATGTTTAATGCACTTCATAGTTACTGTTAAGACCATCAATGGGGCTTTCTTACACCAATTCTCGCTTCTGAAAATTGCCATCCCCTTTCTTTTTTCCATCTGCGTTCCATTTATGGTTACTTACTCATTTTTTGGAAAATGTCTAGGTGCGGGAGTTGGCGGATTCACATCTTCATATTTCCACTTAGTTTTATATCACCAGCCCGACCAACTACTTCCTCGTTTCATATTGAACAAAAATTTTGGATCGCGGGTTCCCGAATAGGTGGGTTACCGGATAGGCGGGTTCAACATTGCATTTCCATTGTTCCGTCACCTGCAAACAACACTCGGACTTCCGCGATCTACAAATTAGCAAACAAATTCCCCTTTATCTCGTTTTTAGCACTTTTCCTTGATCGATGAACTTAAGCAAAATTAATTCCCTGGAATAATTTGAAATAAAAGAATATATACCATGGGAAGTATAATGGAACTATCATATGAACGAGAGGACATTAAAATTCAAATTCCTCGTTGTTATACTTGCGGTGAAGCTAATAGTACAAAAAATTTACTTAAACATCCCAAAATTGATTTTCTTGTAACCTTTCGACGCTTCTCTTATACAAACAAATCCTGGAAACTATAAACATCGCTCGTTGTATCTATTCCTTGATTGAAGAACCTGTTAACATGTTTAATGCACTTCATGGTTACTGTTAAGACCATCAATGGGGATTTCTTACACCAATTACCGCTTCCGAAAATTGCCATCCCCTTTATTTTTGCCCTCTGGTTTCCCTTTCTAGTTACTTACTCATTTTTCAGAAAATGTCTAGGTGCTGGAGTTGGCGGATTCATGTCTTTAGATTTCCATTGTTAGTTTTATATCACCAGATCGACCGACCGCTTCCTCGTTTCATATTGAACAAACTTTTTGAATCGCAGGTTCCCGGATAGGCGGGTTCAACATTGCGTTTCCATTGTTCCGCCACCTGCAAACAACACCCGGACTTCCACAATCTACAAATTAGTAAACAAATTCCCCTTCATCTGATTTGATTTCGCTTTCTGTTTACTTGGTCCTTTTTTCCAAATGTGTCATTTTTCTGAATGTCTCCTGCTTTTATATACAACACTTGAAGTCCCTAAATATATAAATTGCTTGCTCAACATTGCGCTTCCACTGTTCCCCTACGTACAAACAACACCCAAAATTTCGTGATATGCAAATTGATGGCCGAAATCTGTCATTGTGACATACAATTTGACCATTAGCCCCTCACGTCTCTTGGGTATATCTTGTGACCCTTTTTTTTTGTAACCCACCCGACCGCTTTCCATACTTGGGCATTTCTTGGAATCTATTTCGCGGGTTGGCGGGTGGACAAGATGTACAATGCTTAGTCACTCTTCACCATCCCCACTACCTTCGTACTTATTTCTAGATATGCAATTATTAAGCTTTAATGCTAGTAGTTCATCGTGCAGGAACCGTTAAGATTGTCATTAATGTCTGGAAGGCAGGAGAAGATTTGTCATTAATACAAATTAAACCAATATTTGTGGAGGAAAGTGTTATCCTTTCCTAGTATTCATTTCAAACATGATGCAATCTCTTTCGTGCGTCGGTTAGTTGACGCCTTTAAGAAATCTCTAATTCTTAATCGCTCTTCGTCGTCACCGCCACCTTCACACTTTTTTCTAAATATGCAATTAGTAAGCTTTAATGGTAACAAATCATTACGCATGAACCTTGGAGATTGTCATTGATCATCGAAAGGCTCAAGGAGGTCTTCCATTGATACGCATTAAACCAAGATTTGCGGAGGGTTATATTATCCCTCCCCAATTTTCATTTCAAACATCGTCTGGAGCGAACTAAAATTCTCGTTAACTTATGGCAACAACTCTGTCTAGATACAGCAGACACCTTCGGGCATGATGGCCAGAGGTTCTAGTATTCTAGGGCATATTCTTACTACTCATCTCCCTCCGCCCAGGAGAAAAAAAGGAGATGGTTCGTTGGTGCACCGAGAGATATATTTCAAGCCAAAGAATTCCAAGGCAACCCTGCCTTCTCAGACAACCTGCCCAGTTGCATTGATGGCTGGCGCAGAGGTTGATGTGATGGATTCCAAGCCAGAAGAAAATGATCTGATGGACGATGATACAAAAATGGATGATGGCAATGCAGAGATTGTTCCCACTCCTACGCCCAAATTGAAATCAACCATAATAGGTGGTACTTCCTGACTCGGCGATGGCGGTCCTGACAACACCAAAAGAAGGAGTTTCAGAAAATAAAATGACGTTGATTGCAATAGCCGCTTTGCAGCTCGAAAGTAGGAATTCTAGAGATCCAAATTAGTTCGTTCTAGGCCGAAGTCTTTCACTGTAAGGAAATGATCTGTTGATGCTCCCAGAGATATATTTCAAGCCAAAAAACTATTCAATTGCGGGACCATTGTCATGTTCTCTGGATAGACATTCAACATCTTAGGGAATGAAGACCAAAACTCCTACTGGTGCAAGGCATATTCCTACTAGTCATCTCCTTCCACCCATAATGGACTAATTTGGGCCTCTGGAATTGCACGTGCAACCTGTGTCCCTGAAGTTTTTGACTGTGGAGAGGCGGTTTCTTGGTGTGTCCTAACTTTCAGTTAAGGGCTATTATGTTTGCCCTGCAAAATTTTTCGTTTGCTTCCTCACGAGAAGCTTCTGAGAACTATCAATTTTACCACAGGATGATCCATCGAGGAGAAGACTGCAAGGATTTCCTAAAAAAAAAAGGTATGGTAATCAGTTTTGTATGCATGTTGAAGAGTATCTCGATGGCTCATGCATGTTGCAGATTATGTGCCTGTGTTTATGGCAGATATGTTCAATGTTTTGGCCTAAAGAACTCCGTCCAATTTCTAGGGATAGATATACAGTGCTTAATATTCTTTTTTTTTTAATGGATTTACTATTAAAAAACTTGCCTTAGAGTCTTGGTTGTTGCTTCTTTTCTAGATTTAACACCTCTTCTCATTGGCATGGTTCGGTAGTCTCGTAGTTCTTCGATATTGTATTTTCTTAGGTAATTTGTTCTAAAATGGAGCATCTAACAATTATATGACAATGCACAGTGTCAATCCATCAGGCTTTTATGGAAACAAAAAATGAATTTCAGACAGTTTCAAACCAACGTTCAATTCTATTCGTAATGCAGATAGAACATAGCAATACCAAATCACAATTTTGTAGCAAGATCGTCATTATTGTTTCTAGACACGCAATTATTAAACTTTAATGCTAACAACCCATAATGCAAGAAGTTTAATACTTAAGTTAATATGTTACAGTCATGGAAGAATGTATCAAGAACACACTTACTCATACAAGTTGCAATAAAATCTAATCTTCAACAAAGCATTTGCTGACAATTACTAGAAAATGATTGTTTTGCAACAATGGGGCTTGTTTGAAACCAATTCCTGCTTACGAAAATTTCCCTCTATCTTTCTATTTTCCCACTCTTTTATCCCCTGTAGTTTCTCTTTCTGGTTACTTAGTCATTTTTTTCGGAAAATGTCTTGCTGCATGCGTTGGCAGATTCACGTGTTTTGACTGAGCGCTTCCCCTTTGTCCAAATTGCACTTTCCATTGTTCTGTGACCTGCAAACAACACTCTGGCTTCTGTGATATGCAGATTTACCTCTAGACTCCCACATCATCCCCTCTTTTGTGTTACACATTTTGCACCGAAATGTTCCGATATATACAATTTGACAGTCGGGGCCTTACGGCTCCTCGAGAACTCGTCACCCTATTTTGAAGCCCATCCGACCACTTTCCACACTTGACCATTTCTTGACATCTCTTTGGCGGATCGTCGAGTTCGCAGGTTCAGGGAATTTCAGTTTTCTAGTTGTTGTTTCTTGTGCCCGCTACCTTCAGATTTCTTTCCAAGTATATGCAATATGTATACAACTTCCCCAGCAACATACAAAAAGTATCTTGCCAGGAAATGGAATATCTATTGCAAATTTGAATATATTGGAAATATTTTCCCTCTTCTATACTTGACCAAATTGCCATTTCTTTTTCCCCTCTACTCTTTCTTGCTCGTTACTTAGTCGTTTTTCCGAAAATGCAACTCTGACCAACCACTAGCCATTCGATGCCTAGGCACTTTTCAGATCGCGAATTCCCAGGCATGCAGGCTCTATATTGCACTTCCATTGTCCTGTGGCCTGCAAACAACACACGGACCTCTACGATATACAAATTTACTGTTGCACTCCCACATCATACCCTCTTCTATGATACACAGTTTGCACACGAAATTTCTGAGACCTGCAATTTGACCTTCGGGTCCTCACGTCTCCTGGGGAACTATTGTCACCCCATTTTGAAGCCCCTGCGTTCGCTTTCCATATTTCGCCATTTCTTGGAATCTCTTTTGCGCCTCCAATTCCATACTTACCATACTTTTTTCATTTGCGGATTCCCGGACATGTGGATTGCACTTCTAGTGTTCTTTGACCTGCAAACAGCCCCTCCACTTCCAGGATATACAAATTGATTGTCGGACTCCTACATCAGCCTTCTTCCATGTTACACAGTATGCACTCAAAAGTTCTGATCAATACAATTTGACCGTCGGGCCCTCATGTCTCCTCCGTGACCCTTGTCAGCCTATTTTGAATGCCGTCCGATCACTTTCCATGGCCATTTCTTGCAATCTCTTTCACGGATCGTTAGGTTGGAGAGTTCAAACAATTTCCAATTCCTAGTCTCTATTTTTTGTGCACGCCACCTTCACACTTCTTTCCAAGTATATGCAATAAGTATATAACTTCTCCAGAAACATGCAGAAAATGGAATATCTATTACAGATGTGAATATATTAGCCCTTCTTTTTTGTCTTCTATACTTATCCAAATTCCTGTTTATTTTTTCCCTGTACTTTATCTTTCTCGTCACTTAGTCGTTTTTCTGAAAAATGTATAGCTGCATGGGTTGGCAGAATTGCGGGTTCATGACTCCTACATCAACCCCTCTTCCGTGTTAGATAGTATGCACTCAAAAGTTCCGATCAATACAATTTGACCGTCGGGCCCTCATGTCTCCTCGGGAATCCTTGCTAGCCTATTTTGAAGCTCATCTTTCGGATTCCTACATCAGCCACTCTTCCGTGTTACACAGTATGCACTCAAAAGTTACGATCAATGCAATTTGACCGTTGGGGCCTCATGTTTCCTTGGGAACCCTTGTCAACCTATTTTGAAACCCGTCCAACCGCTTTCCATGGCCATTTCTTGCAATCTTTTTCACGGATCGTCGGGTTTCCAAGTTCAAACAATTTCCAATTCCTAGACATTGTTTTTTGTGCTCGCCACCTTCACACTTCTTTCCACGTATATACAATAAGTATATAAATTCTCCAGAAACATGCAGAAAATATCTTTCCAAGAAATGGGATATCTATTACAAATGTGAATATATTAGCCCTTATTTCCTGTCTTCTATACTTAACCAAATATTCGTTTCTCTTTTCCATGTACTTTATCTTTCTCGTCACTTAGTTGTTTTTCCGAAAATGTCTAGCTGCATGGGTAGGCAGACTTACGGGTTCACGTTTTCTCTCGTGCTTTTATATCGCGACACTGACTGATTGCTTCCCCATTCCATACCCAACCACTTCTCCGACTGTGGATTCTCAGGTAGGCGGGCTCTAGATTGCACTTCTATTGTTCCATGACCTGCAAACAGTACCCTGACTTCCGCGATATAAAAATTTACAACCAGAATCACATCATACCATCTTCCATATTACAATCTACCTATCATGCGCTCTTCCGTGGTACACATTTTGCACTGAAAACTTTCGAGACATACAATTTGACCGCCACGTCCTCATGTCTCCTGTGGAACTATTGTCACCCCATTTTGAAGCCCGTCTGTCCGCTTTCCATACTTCGCCATTTCTTCGAATTTCTTTCGTTGATCGTTGGGTTGGCGGGTTCAAGAAACATCCAATTCCTAATCATTGTTTCATGTGCCCGCGCCCTTTGAAATTATCAATTAGCAATTGTATATAAGATATTATTTCTAAGTATGTAATTAGAAAGCGTTAATGCTAAACCAGGATTTGAGGAGATCTCCCATTAATACGCATAAAACCAAAATTTTCAAATGGTTATATTATCCCTTCCGACTGTTAATTTCAAACATCGTGGAATGTCATTTGCGCGTCGTCGAGTTGGTCCATTCACAAAATCTTTAATCCTCGATTCCAAAAATGAGTCTGACCGACCATTTCCCTATTCCATACTTAACCACTTTCCCGGAATTCCACAAATATACAAACCGACCGCTGAATTGCCCCATCATACTCTCTTCCATGTTACATGTTTTGCAATAAAAAATTTCGATACATAAAATTTGGCCGTCGGACACTCACCTCTCCTGAGTATCCCCCGTAACCCTATTTTGAATCTCGTCCGACCGCTTTTCAAACCTTTCCATTCGTTCCTTGCTCTTCCCCGTCTCCGTGACCTTCGCACTTGTCTATAATAAAAAAATGTTTTTATATATATATATATATATATATATATATATTGTTTCTAAAAATGCAATTACTGATATTTAATTCTATCAACTCATTGTGCAGGAACCTTATAGATTGTCATTGATGGGCGAAAGGCGGCATTGATGGGCGAAAGGCTCAAGGAGATCTCCTATTAATACGCATTAAACCAAGATTTGTGGAGGGTTATATTATCCCTTCTGAGTGTTGATTTCAAAATCATGAAATGTCGTTCGCATGTTGTCGGCTTGGCACGTTCATGAAACCTCCAATCCTTAATTTCTCTTCGTCGTACCCACCACCTTGGCACTTCTAAATATGAAATAAGTAAACTTTACTGCTAATAGTTCATCATGGAGCACCCATACAGATTGTCATTAATCAACGAAAGGCTCAAGGAGCTTTCCCATTCATAAGCATTGAACCAACATTTGCGGAGATTTATATTATCGCCTCCAACTCTTCATTTCAACCATCGTTTGGAGAAAACGAATGTTCTCATAAACCTATGGCATCATCTCAGCATCAGTTATGTAGAGATACAATTAACATCTTTGGGCGCAAGGACTAGAAATTCCAATGGTCCAGGGCATATTCTTATTACTCATCCCTTACCGCCCAGAACGAAGTAATTTGGACCTCTGGGATTGCTCGTGCAGGTTGTGTCCCTGAAGTTTTTGACTGTAAGGAGCTGGTCTCTTGGTGCGCCGATAAATTTATTTCAGACAAAAGAAATATTCCACTGCAGGACCGCTCTTCTATTTCTTTGTCACCTCAGGTCTTCCGCCATATGTTAAGATTGTCGGAGCCAACATTGACGTTCAAAGGAGAAGATTCCAAGCAGTTCCTAACAAAGTATAATAATGGGTTGGACCTCTTGCCCGATTTCTTGGAAGACCCGATGGTAGTTCTTGAAGATATCACAAGCTTGCAGGTTAGTTCATTTAGAAATCCATTACGGGAAATTGCTTGGTTGTTTACAAGAATAACGGAACAAGAGTCCACAACAACTATTTCTCGGATGACTCTTTATATTTTGTATTTCACAGTCAAGGAAAAAGCCATTTTTTATTGGGGCAAGCTAATTTCCCATTAAATATGTTCCCAATTGTCAAGCTTCAAAAATGAGAAGAAATTTTATATGTCATCCTACTTAGTTTTTGTGATAGCACATTGATGCTAGTTTCCAAAACTGTCTTTGTCCAAGAAGGTCAATTGGGAATTCGACCCAATAACATTCTGGTACCAGGCCTTGTGGAAGCACAAGGCCTCCCATTGTTTTTATGAGGTTTTTAATGGCTATGTGTCTGTTTTCAAAGTTTTGTTGTTAGGAGAAGATGCTCCCCACATATCTGAACAAGCAACCATTTTTTTGGACAGGAAGGGGGCACTTGAACATGTGGATAATTACACTGTGATATGGATTTTTGGCTCCAAGGAAAAACCTACTCTCCTTCCATGTCACATTACGGACAAAATGTTTGTTACAGATGTAGCAAGGAAATACAACTACTGGTTGCATCTATTCCAAGAGAAGAGAAAAAAACAATTCATTCCTCTGCCTTGGAAAGTCGGGGACTTTGTGTTGAGGAACGTTAACAAAATTGATGAATTTGAAGCCCATTTTAGCAACTTGAACCCAATAATTTTTTTTACAACATTTAACCTAGACACACTGCAAAGCACCACTGAATTGTACAAGCAACAGGGAAAAGGCCCCGGTGAGAAGAGTGTTCAATCGGCGAATAACACTCCCAAAAGTACGACATCCTGGAGCATCGCTCCAATGACCCACCACAACAACAAAACACCTCAGAGTTCTTCAAACGGAGGAGGATATAACAACGCTCCTCACCCTAAAATTGATAGTTCTCACAAGCTTCCAGTAGACAAGAAGAGAAAAAAAATTGTGGGACACGCGAAAGAGCCTGAAATTCAGAGTGAGAACATGGAACTTGAGCCTGATCTGGAGAGTGTATTCCACTACCTTGATCAGCCTGGAGACGCGATCCATCATAGTCGTCCAATGGACATATATGATACCGAAAATTTTGACGAAGATGAATCCTTCATGTTCTAGAGCATTGTTTTTGACAGCCAATGCAAAAAACTGATTATTGAAAAAAAAAGATGTAAAAAATAAGAAAGGAAAATCTCGTTTAGAGGTTAACCTTGCGAAGATGCGGCCGTCCTAAATCTGTTGACTTCACATAGCGGCTGCAAATGCACTTGATGATTCCATTGGAGGCATTGAGGCTGAGAATGCCAGACTGAAGGACTGGGTCAAGGAATTGGAAGAGGCTTTGATTCATATGCCATTGCTTGCCAATCCTTTGGCAATAGCCATGCCTACCACCCCTGCAGCCAAGTTAAAATGATCCTCCAGCCTCCTCGCATCATGAAAAGGAAATGTGGAGAATAATATCAAGAAAAGAATGGAACTGATTACTGAGGCGTGGGAAACATCACAAACCATGACTTCCCTTGGAATGAGGGCACATAATTTACTCGAACATTTGCGGGCGAAGTTAAAAGATGAAGAACATTTCTATTTAAACACGGTCCTTCCTTTTGGCACCACTGTCAACAACATGACAGAAACAAAAAGAAGACAACAAGATCTCCCATCCAAAAACCAGACCAGTCAATTAAATGCATGTTGGAAAGAAAAAGTGAAGAACATGCATCTCATTGTTCAGTTATGTGAACAAGCCATATCAAAGAAAGAAAAATTATTCACAAAGTTGTCCAGAATAAACTTAGCCGGAAGGACCAACGACTTCCAAGACCCCAACTTAATCGTCAACTCCTTGCCCTTAACTAAGCAAGACTTTGATAAACAGGTTGATATTTTTAAGGCGTTGTCTTTGGAAAAGTTTTACAACATCCTTGAATATGGTCAAGATGACGTCGAAAACTGGCTAGTCGACTATTTAGTAAAGTATGAGGAAATTGATCAGGCTCTGCATAATCTTTCTGTCGACTTTAGAGGATTAGAAAAGGAACTTTTCAACATAAAAATCCGGAATGAGATCAACGTCGCCCAAATGAGAAGCTACATTGAAGAATGGCTCAAAAGGGAATTGAAGCAGGTCATCGACGAAAGGCAACAGGCAGTTGCCACGATTCCAGTAGTCATCGATGACATCAATGAAAAGGCATCAGCAAGCAAATAGCAAAAGGGGTCATATGTACCATCACTGTAAGTCTATACTAATCGCATCCTACTTTGTTTATCAACCCAGTTATTCCACTTTTTAAAATAGAAATGTCTAGCCAAAGACTAATACCTTTCAATTTATTCTTTTCAGGTATTACACTCTACCGTCGCCCACTTCTTCTTTCTGCAGTCCTATTTCTTATACATATTTCTCTTATGGTCCGCGGGAGCCCCAAACTCAGTCTATATGACAAACGCATTGAAATTTCCAGGAATATGTAACAGACAATATTATTTTTTGATATATTTCAAATAAAACTGTTTTTTTATCTCCTTTTATATTTATCTCCTCATACGTTTTTATCTTCCACCAGTCTATATAACAAATGCATTTAAATTTTCAGGATATGTAACTTTTTTGATATATTTCAAATTAAACTGTTTTTTTCCTCCTTTTATATTTATGTCGTCATAAATTTTTATCTTCCACTATGCAGAAATTGTATTTTCTTAATTTGAATATAACTTTTTTTTGTGTTGCCACATATACTGAGAAAATAGACAGAATTTTTCAACATAGCAAAATAGATTATATAATTTCAAAAAATAAATGGGGCTCTAGAGGCCACGTGTCATTTATTGCATGGATACCACATGTGCTTCATGCTGCTTGCCACATCTCTGCTACAGTTTCTGTCTGCCTCCGCTACTTTTTCCTATCCCAATTCAACCCGGCAGGGACTACGCTGCCATGCAACACTTGTTATAATCATAGCTATTATATATTATTATAATTATATTTAATAATATTTATTTAGACATTATTATAAATGTATTTAATGTTGTTTTTTAAATATTATTATAATTATATTTAATAATATATATTTAGATATTCATTTTTTTAGAAGAAGAAAAAAAACTTAATTTTATTTCAAAAGTGAACAAAATTACATTTTTGAACATGATTATACAACATTCACTAATAACATATATATACCTAGCATCACTTCAATACATTGAAAATTCCCTTGAGCTAAGCACAAAAACCCCATTTAATATTGCTTACAGAAAACAATATTAAAAAACTAGAAAATTCATTATTGATAGTTTCGTGAGCTTCAAAATCAAAGAAAATTCCCTTAAGCTAAGCACAAAAAATGTTGGACAACTGAGAGGTGGGGTGAATCAGTTGTTACCGTGCTTAAACAATTATGTTTTTTTTTAAATCTTTACAAGGCACTCAATGATGATCACAATAATGCAGGGAAATAAACAATGGCACATTCAGCATAAGTCACATATATGAGAAACACAGAGACAGATATTTCCCGAGGAAACCCATACAGGGTAAAAACCTCTTTTTCTTTATATGATAAGTAATAGTTACATTCTTTACATAATCATACATATGAGCACCAACTCATAATGAGGCTACAACCTCAGTTTTGCAAGCTGCTACTTGTTGAGAGCACCAACTCTCTGTTTTTCTCTAGCACTGACTAGAAGGAAGCACCAACTCCCTGGTTTCTCTAGCACCAACTAGAAGGAAGCATCAACTTCCTGAGTGTTTCCAGCACCAACTGGATGGAAGAACCAACTTCCTGTGTTCAAGCACCCACTTGAACATATGAGGACAACAGTCCTCCCTAACACCTCCCTACCACCCTGGATTATCAATATGAATTACTGAAACTTATTACAGTGATATCATGTTCAACAACAGCTTACCAGACTCATCACTGTTCTCCTGTATTTGGTTGCTCTGTCTGCCTCACTGCCTTCCTGCACACAGGACTTGTGATGTCTGTTCTTCTGCTTTTTAGGCTCTGTGCGCCATTCCTCTTCAATGCATCTTTCGTCTTCTCTGAATTTTAGCTGCCGCACTCCACCTCCTTCTTTACACCTCCATCACTCACAACAACAACAAGAGCAACCACAGCAACTCCAACAACAATCACAACTCTTCTCTGTACCGTGTTCTTATAGCTTATGTGGTACTTGTGCATGCAATGCATGCAATACCTCTGCATACTCACACTGCGTCAATATCCTGCACCTCTCGAGTGCTTTGCCTGATCATCGCAACTCTTCATCTTTTCTGGTGGTTCCCACCACGCGTTCAGCATCACCGGGTGTTTTGCTGAGATTCCTTAGCCTCTCTGGCAGTTGAGACTCCTCGTCTTCTCTGGCACAGTCGAGCTTATGCCTTCTGTTTTAGCTACAGGATTCAACGCTCATCCATCTGTCAATCCCCTGTAAGAAAAGTCTTCATTCACTGGTAGAACCCTAGAGACTCTTCAGATACTCTAGCGATTCAACCCATGTGTCTATCATCACTAGGTGTTATGCCAAGATTCCTTTTTCTCTCTGGTAGTTGAGACTCTTTGTCTTCTCTATTACAGTCAAGCTCACCCTCTTTGTTTCAGCTACAGGCTCCAACTCTCTTCCAGTTGTCAATCGCCCCTATGACCAATCTTCATCCCATTGGAAGATTCCCAGAAACTCTTCAGCTCCTCTGGCAGAAACCATCAATGGTTTCTAGCAGTTACACTGTGAAGAGCAAGATTAGCCCTCTGATTATGCTCAGATGCACCTGCACCATTGGATTAGCTCTGAAGGATATTGTCGTGATTTATGCGTATCGCACTTTCGCAATTCGGGGATTTTGTGATGAGACATGTTGACTCTCCATGTTGCGAGCTCCGAAAAGGAGCTTGGCTGCTCTAGCTCCCTCCTCTACGTGACCACAGGTGGTGACCACCGTTTACAATGACAATTCACCTTTTCGGTATTTCGGCATTCATATGATCCAGTGTCTTGACACTCCCAGACGTGATCCCTGAAATTTCGAGGTGGAGCTCATCTGCACTAGGTCCTTCCTCCACGTGACCACACGTGGTGACCATAGGCTGCGCTAAAAGGTGCTGCGAACTCATGATCTTCATCGACCCTGATCGACGGTCCACGATCTCGATGAATCAACGGTCCAGATATTTTCACGATCTCGCATCTCATTGTTCCTAAGATGGAGGTTCTCGTCACTCCAAGTCGTGATAGGCGAAGCTCCGAGATGGAGCTTAGATCAACGGTCCACATTCTTGGTGATCCGACGGTCCTGATATTTTCGTGATCTCGCATCTTGTTGTTCCTTAGAAGGAGATTCTCGTCACTCCAAGTCGCGATAGGCGAGACTCCGAGATGGAGCTCAGATCAATGGTCCTCGTTCTTGGTGATCTGACGGTGCTGATTTTTTCGTGATCTCGCATCTCGCTGATCCTTAGATGGAGATTCTCGTCACTCCAAGTTGCGATAGGCGAGACTCCGAGATGGAACTCAGATCAACGTTTCTCGTTCTTGGTGATCTGATGGTCTTGATCTTTTCGTGATCTCGCATCATGCTGATCCTTAGATGGAGATTCTCATCACTCATAGTCGCGATTCGCGAAACTCCGAAATGGAGTCTTTGACACGCTCTGATCTTTCGCCACGCGTCCTCTTGATCCAACAGTCCACGACTGTCCTCGATGGACGGCCAGGATTCCCCCACAATTTTGGAGAGTTGTATGACTCTTGGTCTTATCCACCTTGCAACTTCACCATATCTAATGGTTATTGGTCCTTCATAGTTACCCCAGATCCTACGGCCCAGATCTTCTCGTGATTTCGCCACTTTGCGATTTCGCATTCTTGATGTGTAAGTTCTCGACACCTTCAAGTCTCGATCTACGAAACTCCGAAATGAAGTCAGACCAACATATTTCGGCATTTCTCATCTCGCCTCTTCAACATTTTAATGAATGTGCAGGTTCTCCCTGGTCCAACGATAGTCGGATCTTACGCTCAGATCTGACGCCTAAGATCTGTCCTCCTCTTCTGCGCGTTCTTCTTGTTTGAATTCATATATGACGGTCATCGGGGATTCTAAATAAGATCCAACGTTCATTGTTGCTCCTCCTCTCGAGCTTACGCATCCTCCTTACTTGGAAGAACTTCTAAGTGTCAAGGGCCTCGATCTTTGATCTGCCTAAGATCCTGAGTACACTGTCTCTCTTGAACTTTGGCAATGAATTAACCTCATCCCTGGTGCACACCTACCCACTGCATTTGACTCTGCGCTAATTCCTCCTGAGCTTACTTTGTTCCTGTTTTTCCATCGATGCATATTCTGATCTTGCCATCAATGACAAGCTCACATTGCCTGTTAAACCTGCCAACAATCCTCTGCACTATCTCTTCTGAACTTATCGAGCTTTCTCCACAACGTCTTACTAAAATACTTCTGATACTTCTTCTTGTACTCATGTCATCTTCATTGTTGTACTTGCCATCAATGACAAGCATATGCTGCCTGTTAAACATTTACCAACAATCTCACCCTTTGGCATTGATGGCAACTAAGGCACCCGAATTCTTTTCTCCCCCTTTGACATCAATGTCAAAGAGAACATGCTCCCCCTGAGATGTGGCAGTATTTTTAGGAGGTATCAGATATTAAGACCAACACAAACTCCCCCTAACAGGAAGGACTCTCTTATTTGAGGCCTGCAGATGTTTGTATCCAAACCAGAGTCTTCTTCTTCTTCTTATTCTTGGACCTGTTCCTCCTTAGCTTCCAATGTATCCTCTGTAGAATACTCAAAATTGCTCACCTCTCTTACTAGGACTCCTTCATCAACCTTTTCTTCTCATGAGTGGATGACTCCCCCTGTCACTGTTATCTCTCTGCTTCTGACTATTTTCCCCCTTTGTTCCTAAAAGGTTAACTTTCCTTGACAAGGTCTTTCCTCTTGTTATTTCTACAGGATGTCATCTATATCATTCTGTACATCAGAATGTTGTTGTTGTGAATGTCGTTGTCCTACATGAACATTGTGCAAATGTATCTTGTACTTTTTCAATAGCCCTTGGATCTCCCCATTGAATCTCATCGATCTCTATTACTACAATTTCAGTTTTCTTCCATAATGCATTCAATCCAGGGCTTTTATCTCCATATTCAATCACAAGAGAAAACTGTTGCACCCACTCTCATACTTGTTTTTCTTTCTCACAAATGAAGGACATGTATCAGGTTTCTTAGGAGCACTGATTTCTACCTTGTTGAGTCCAATACCAGATTTGTCATTTGGTGATCTCTGGCTATCCAAGACCTTGTCCAGGGTCATGGAACTTCTCAAGAACTTGATTTGGGTATTTGACTTCTCAACCTTCAAAACTTTTGCTTCCAGATTATGACATGATTCATCTCCTACTTCTTCTGTGGGATAAATGCTAACTGGACATTCTTTTATTGTATCTTAATCTTCTTCTTTACTTGCAGGGGAGGATTCAACATCAACATTATTGTTTGTCCTTATACTTTTATTCACCACTTGTCTTGAGTTTACATTTACCTTACACTCTTTGGATGTGAGCACCTCTTCACTGCCTCTGTCACACTTTTGACTTGAACTGAGCGAATTATGTTTCAGACCATCCACAAG
>JASDQU010099786.1:157750-170008 GCA_032191745.1 Picea mariana | reverse complement strand
GTGATATAGTGTTTAATAACAGCTTACCAGTCTCATCACTGTTCTGGAAAAATTTTCCACTCAGACTTCCTCGCTGTCTTCCAGCATGCATCCGCTACCCATTCTGTTCTTCTGCTTTTATGCTCTGTGCGCCATGTCCATTCATTGCACAGTTCTTCTTCTATTCTTTTCATCTGTTGTACTCTGAACCTACTTCATGTATGAATCACCTTCAACAACATCTACAACAATCTCGGCAACAACAACAACCCATATCTTCTCTATATTGTGTATTTATAGATTTTGTGCACCTTGTGCATGCAATGCGCACAATCCCTCTACATACTCACACCACGTCGATATCCTCCACAACTCGAGTGCTCTATCTGATTATCATTGTGACTCTTCATCCTCTCTAGCCATATTTCCACTCATTTAGCATCACTGTATGTTATGCTGTGATTCCTCCGTCTCTCTGACAGTTGAGACTGTTCATCTTCTCTGTGACAGTCGAGCTCACCTTCTCTGTTCCAGTTACAAGCTTCAATGCCCATCCAGTTGTTCATCACCTCCATGAGCATCTTCATCCCTCTTGAAGATTCCCAGAGACTCTTCATCTCCTCTGTCAATCACCCCGAAGTGTCTTCGAGTCCTATGGCAGAAACCATCAGTGGTTTTTGGCAGTTACACTGTGACATGCAACAGTAGCCTTTCGATTATGCTCATATTCACCTGCGTCGTTGGATTTAATCTGATGGCTTCTTGTGTTATTTACCCATTTCGCGCTTTCACAATTCAGAGATTCTACGATGAGACATGTTGAGTCTCCATGTTACGAGTTCCGAAACTCTGACACAGAGTTTTTTTGTGCTGGCTCCTTCCTTTATATGACCACGGCTATGACCAAGCGCTTAGGAAAAAAGTTCTTTTCGCGAATTCTCATTTCGTGATTCTAGAGATGAGGCATCTCGACTCTCCAAGTCGCAATCCCCGAAATCCTGAGATAGAGCTGAGATCAATGGTCCATGATCTCGATGAGTCTACGTTCCATATCTCATCGTGAATTCATATCTCGCGATTCCTTCGATGGAGGTTCTTTTCACTCCGAGTTGCAATAGGCGAAACTCCAAAATGAAGCTTAGATCAATGGTCCATGATCTCGATGAATCTAAGGTCCATATCTCATCATGAATTCGTATCTCGTGAGTCCTTCGATGGAGGTTCTTGTCACTCCAGGTCACAATAGGCGAAACTCCAAAATGAAGCTTAGATCCACGGTCCACGATATTGATGAATATATGCTCCAAATCTCATCGTGAATTCGCATCTCACGAGTCCTTCGATGAAGGTTCTTTTCACTCCAAGTTGCGATAGGTGAAACTCCGAGATGGATCTCAGATCAATGATCCAGAACAAACCTCGATATGACAACTATGAATAAATCACGATTTCGCATATCACGATTTCGGCGGTTATGTATCTTGCCTCTCCGACTCATGATAGGTGAAGCTCTGAGATAGCGTGGGATCAAAATTCCTAATCAACACTTGATCTGACGATCATCGAGAATTGTAAATGAGATCCATCAACCAGAAATGTTTCTTCTCCTCCCGAGCTTACTTTGTTCCGCTTACTGTGATCTTTCCATCGATGATCTTCCAACAATCCTCTACACTATCTCTTATGAGCTTATTCGAATCTTCTCTGCAACGTCTTCTCATAATGCCAATCTATTACGTACTTTTTGTACTCATTCCACCTTCATTGTTGTACTTGCCATCAATGAAAAGCATTCGCTATCTGTTAAATATTTGCCAACACAAAATAGAATAGAAATTGGATAAGGAGAGTGGCTCAAGAAAATCAAGAAGTCACGGGTCTCCTGATGAGAAAAGAAGGGGAAAAAGTGTTAGCAGACATCATCATCACTCCCCGAGGCATTCCAATAAGAGAACACATAGCGGATCAAGTCCATCCCCTGTCAGGAATCATAAGAGGTATGGGGTGGATGAGCTATGAGGTGAAATGAACAAAATCAAACCTCCTACATTTGATGGTGAGAACAAGAAGGATGAATATGTAGAGACATGGTTGTTGGGCATGAGAAAGTATTTTCAATTGCATAATTATTCATCTAATGCAGAAGGAAGAATTTCCATATATCAACTCAAGGGAAAGGCATCCATGTGGTGGGATCAGCTTGTGTAGGTGCAACACATTAACGAGAAAAGTGTTACTTGGAGGGAATTCAAGAAGTATTTTGAGAAGAAATACTTGAATAAGAGATACTAAGACAAGAAAATGAAATATTTCTTTGAACTCAAGCTTGGGAGTATGACCATAGATGAATATGAGAGAAGGTTTTTAGAATTGATGAAGTATGTCTCTTTCATCAAAGATGAGACAATTAAGATTCAAAGGTATTTGAGTGGATTGCCATCATTTATCAGTGACAAAATACATTATGATGATCCAAAGATATTGGAGGAGACCATAAGGCAAGCTAAATGCCTATATGATCAGCAAAAAGCAAGGCCAACTTTCCAAAAATCTTGGGAAGACAAAAGAAATTCAAGATGGATCAAAGGAAGAAGGGAACTAAGCCACCATTCTTCAAAAATAATACTCAGGTACAACCAACTTATAGAGAACTCAGAACGATTGAGACAGGGGTTCAAAGGACAAGGAAGCCACCTATTCAATGTTGGGGTTGTAAAGGTGATCATATGTTCAGATATTGTCCTCATAGAGGTGAAAAATTAAGGATTGTTCACAATGTACATCAAGCTGAAAAAGTGGAGGACATGGGTAGAAATGTACCAAAGATATATGCATCCCTTGACAATAAGAAAGCAGAGTATCAGTCACATATGATTGAAGTGGAAGGTATGATCAATAACCAAACCATTGCTATTTGAATTGATTCATGAGCTAGTCATAGTTATATAGATCCTGAGATGGTGGAAAGTTTGCATTTTCTAAGAAGCAAGCATGGAAAATCTTGGTTGGTGCAGCTGGCTACTGAAGCCAAAAGAAAAGTTAATGACATGGTTAAGTCATGTCTTATGGACATGAATGGACTGAACACCAGGGAAGATTTGAACATCTTGCCTTTAGGTTCTTATGACTATTTAATTGGGATGGATTTCTTGGATCAACATCATGATATCCTAGACTATCATAACAAGGGATTTAATTGCTTGGATGAGGAAGGGAACCTGAGGAAAGTGCAGGGAATTCCTAGGGTAGTAACCATTAGAGAAATTTCAGCATTGCAGCTGAAGAAATGTTACAGAAAAGGGTGTCAAATGTTTGCAGCTCATATGGAAGGGACACCTAAAGATAAGGTGCCAAATTTGGAGGATCATGCAGTCTTGGAATGTTTTGAAGATGTCTTCAAGGAAGTACCAGGCCTACCCCCAAAGAGAGATATTGATTTCTCTATAAATTTAATGCATGGATTAGCTCCAGTGTCGAAGACTCCTTACAGAATGAGTACACTAGAATTGAAGGAGTTACAAATGAAGCTTGAAGAAATTATGAAGAAGGGGTATATATGCCCAAGTGTGTCACCTTGGGGTGCCCTAGTCTTGTTCGTGAAGAAGAAATATGGGACATTAAGATTGTGCATTGATTTTAGACAGTTTAATAAAGTGACTGAAAAGAACAAGTATCATCTTCCAAAGATTGACAATCTCTTTGATCAATTGAAGGATGCAAAAATATTCTCCAAGATTGACCTTCGGTCCAGTTACCATCAGGTAAGGATTAAAGAGGAAGATATAAGAAAGACCACCTTTAGGACAAGGTATGGTCATTATGAGTTAACAGTGATGCCATTTGGGTTGTCAAATGCACTAGTTGTTTTCATGTGCTTAATGAATGGTGTTTTTAGAGAATACTTAGATAAGTTTGTCATTGTATTTTTAGATGCCATTCTTATATATTCTAAGTCAGAGGAAGAGCATGAACAACACCTGAGGATGGTGTTGCAAGTACTAAGGGAGCATCAATTGTATGCCAAATTGAGCAAGTGCTCATTTTATGAGAAGCAAATTCATTATTTGGGATATATCATTTCAGAGGATGGGATAGCAGTTGATCCTGAGAAGATAGAAGCCATTAGAGAATGGTCAGTGCCAAAAAATGTGATAGAGGTTAGATCATTCATGGGCCTTGCAAGCTACTATAGGAGATTTATTGAAGGATTCTCAAAGATTTCACACCCAATCACTTCCTTGCAAAAGAAGGGTGTGAAGTTTCAGTGGACATTGGATTGTGAAAAGAGTTTCCAACACTTGAAACAATTATTAACAAGTGCTCCAATACTAAGGATTGCAGACCCAAATGAAGAATTCATTGTATGCACAGATGCATGTAAAGAAGGACTTGGTGGAGTCCTCAGTCAAAATGGGTTTCTTATATGTTATGAATCAAGGAAGTTGAAGGAGCATGAAAGACACTATGCCACTCATGATTTGGAGTTGGCATTCATAGTGCATGCCTTGAGGAAATGGAGACACTACCTCATGGGGAAAAGGTTTGGACTAAGGACATACCATAATGGTCTAAAATATGTATTTGATCAACCAACTCTAAATGCTAGGCAAAGAAGATGGTTAGAATTTCTCAGTGAATATGACTTTGAGATAAATCATATCAAGGGGAAAGAGAACAAAGTGGATGATGCACTCAACAGAAGAGTGCATGAATTGCATGCTACAACCATTAGCATGTACCAATCATATTTGAAACACAGAATTTTAGAGGCTGTAAAATTAGATTTGAAATACAAGAAATTAGTGGAAAAATTACAGCAAGGTAATTTATAGCAGAAAATTGAAGAATACAAGCTATATAATGATGAAATTATCATGTACATGAGAATAATTTATGTACCAAATTCCATGGAATTGAAAAATATGATATTGAGGGAAATGCATAATGTACCTTATGTTGGGCACCTAGGTTATCAAAAAATTATTGCAGCTGTCAAGGGCCAATATTATTGGCTAGGAATGAAGAAAGAAGTCGCCGATTTTATTGCCAAATGTTTGGAATGTCAAAAGGTAAAGGATGAACATAGGCAGCAAGTTGGTTTTATACATCCATTACCCATTCCTGAGTGGAAATGGGAAGTTTTAAGAATTGATTTTATCACCAAACTTCCTAGAACAAACAAGCAACATGATTCTATCATGGTAGTGGTGGATAAGCTTACTAAAGCTACCCATTTTATTCTAGTTAAGATTAATCACAAGGAAACCAACATTGATGATATTTATATGAGAGAAATTGCTTGATTACATGGCATACCCAAGACAATTATGTCTGACAGAGACCCAAAATTTACCTCAAAATTTTGGAAGGGATTATTTAATGGCTTTGGAACAAATTTGAATTTTAGTACAGCTTATCATCCAAAATCAGATGGAAAAACAAATAGGGTGAATCAAGTGATCGAGGATATGTTGAGGATGTATGTGATGGATAAACCATCAAAATGGGAAGACTACCTACACTTGGTAGAGTTTTCTTATAACAATGGGTACCAAACATCTCTAAAGATGAGCCCATTTGAGGCACTTTATGGCAGAAAGTGCAACACACCAATAAGTTGTGATAACCCGACAGATAGAGCAATGGTTGGGCCAGATTTACTCGGGGAAATAGAGGAGAAAATGATAAAAATAAAACAAAACTTAAAGGCTTCTCAAGACAAGAAGAAAATCTATGCTAATAAGGGCAGAACTCATAAGAAATTTAAAGTGGGAGACCATGTATTCTTGAAAGTGAAAGCCAACAAAAGTTCCCTGAAGTTGGGAAATTGTTCAAAGTTGGTAGCTCGCTATTGTGGGACATTTGAAATCCTAGAGAGGATTGGTCTAGTAGCATATATGATTGCATTGCCTGCATCTATGTCTATTAATAATGTATTCCAAGTATCATTTCTAAGGAAATATATACCTGATGATAATCATGTTATTGATTGGAATGTGATTCAGGTGGAGCATGAAGGCACTTTCGAAGTGCATCTGGTACGCATTCTAGACCAAAAAAGAAAACATCTTTGGAATCGAGCCATAGGGATTGTAAAGTTCCAATGGACTTGGTATGGTCCCGAGGACACTACTTGAGAGCATGAGGATGTAATGCGGGTAGAATACCTGCATCGTTTTGAGGATTTTTGAAAAATTTGTGGTATATGTGTACATAATGCACTCAGGACAGTGAATAAATAAGGGGAGGGGATTGTAATATCCCTAGGCCGAACCCAGTTGTAAATGTAAATGCAAATGTACTTAAGTTGGTGAGTTGTTTGATATCATTTTTGTATGCACCTTTCATGGCATAGTGTGCACATGTACTGCATATTAAAATGATGAAGTGTGCACATTCTAGGATACTGTGTGCAACAAATTAAGTGAGCGTAATTTTGAGGCCAAGGAGCCTTTGTGTATATGATGTGTTTTATAGGCTCGTGAGCCAGGTATTACAATATAGGATGCTTATGTTTTGAGTTAGGCTAGAGAGCCTAGATGTTAAAGGCCAGTGAACCTATTTTTGTATATGTCTCTTCATTAATATAAAATACATCGATGTGCGTAGACCGACCACGATAAAAGTGTATGGGGGACTAAACTTCACTAGTTAGGGAAATGAGGGGCTAAAAGTTAAGGAAAAGGGGCTAATCTAGGGAGCTTAAGCCAAAACATAATATTATATTAATATTTCTTAAACCATAAAGTATGGATAATTATTTTATCCTAAGTTCTAAAGTTGGGGACAAGTGGGCAAAAGTAGCTCCCAACATGACAAGTGTCAAGTTGGGAACATGCATACATATTGTTTGGAATTAGTTCATTTTCCATCATTCTCTTCCATCATTCCTTCCATGATTCAATCAATCACTCCATCATCATTCACACACTCATTGAGCTATCCTCAGTACCTCCATGTCATTGTACCAGAACCTATATCCATACCCATACCTATTTTTGTAGCTCGTTAGCTAGGGATATGGACTGAAGAAGCAAGTTCTCAAGCTCGTGGGATATTGAAGAGGCAGGTTATCAAGCCCGTGAGCAATCTCTTTGGGTGAGAGAATTTCTGGGAATTGATTTCCTGAAGGTGCTAAACTGTAGCTATAGGGCTCTGAGACTTCCTGTCCAGCCTGTTGTTGAAGCCCGGAAAGGAAGTGGGGCAGCCGAATGACTATTGAGAAAAGAAGGGACACACTTCCTGGGGTGGGATAGGCATGTGGGGAATGAGGGACTGTAGGTCATTAGTTTGAGTTGACACATGTGACAAAGTCTTTTCTGTTGTCTAAGATAGTCAACCTGGTTAGGAATCCTTTTACCTGGGTGGATTTTAGTCCCAGCTCGGGGGTGACCCACTATTGAGAGTAATGAGAAGTGTGGTCTAAGGATGGGAGGTTCGTGGAAGGTCTACACGTAGTTGGTGATATTATTACCAAGACAAGTTTCAATTGTGTGATAAATTTACATGTTGCATTATTATTTACGTCTTTATTTTTATGGGTTTATCCTATGTGTGGCTATAATTGTCTTTATATTTATGGGTATTACCTGTATATACTGCATGTATATGTTTATTGTTATTTCAGTATGAATCTATGCATTTACAGAATGCATTTGTTTGTTTACATTTTATATATAAATTTCAGCAAGAATTTTGTGTGTATATGTTTTAATTGCATGTAGTTCGAAAATTTTATGTGGCATAGCTTAGTTGGATGCTGGGTATGTTACAGTATGTTCCGCAGAGAGAACAAAATCATTCTCTCGTGTAGCATGCCTCGGCATGGGTGGTCGAGGATGTTATAGAAAGTGACTCACCAAGGTTCAGATTCAGCAGAATTTTCCCCATATCCTGAGGGAACTTGACGCAATGGGGACCATTGCTTCCTAAAGGGGGAGGAATGATCCAGGTGGATCTCAGTGGCCAACCACCTTTTTCACTAAATCAACATTTCGAGACTATGGTTTTGATAAACCATGATATTCACCCTTTTGATGGGGAATGGAATGTAATGCCATCTTCATTTGTTAATTATAGAAATCATGTAATGATATTGTGTACATGCCTATAGTATAGCATTAATGCAGTGGATCCCATTAGAACTCCACAACAAATATAATTTTAAGGATGGAAATTTATATTAAAATGTAGAAACCTAAGCTATTCTTACTTTTCCTGAATATGCAAAATGTAAAATGTTTGGCGATAGTTTTGTAAAAATATTCAAATTTCTAAGGATTTTGTATAGTTTATATAACATTTTGGAAAATTTTAAGGTAAAATAATTTTATTCTATGGAATTTGGGCAAATCATTTTTAGAAAAAATGGAAATCGGTGAATCGTTTTTTGGGAAAAACCATGGAAAATTAGCCTAGTGGAAAAATTTATCCCCTAAAATCATTTAATTGTTGGAAACACCTACCACACTTAGAGGGGGGGTGAATGAGTGTGGGGCTCTTTTTCCCAAAACTTCCCTCTTGCACAAAACTTATCAATTAGCATTCAACATTTATTCATTACCCATTGATGTCATTTATAACCAGTTAGATGTAGGCACACATCAACAACATATATCAACAATATATCATCAACAAGTCATCATTATAATGGACACAAAGAACACAAGATGTACGTACAATTTTCTTTTTATTATGGACTACAATCCTTGGGTTTATCAGCAACAACTAAATAGAGTACAACTCTACAAGAGCACCAAATGTATATGCAAGACTCAACTTACACCCTCAGCATCAACTGAGATGTGGCAACAATCCTCAACAAATATCAATCTGTCAACAGGTACGCGACCTGTCAGTTGTGTATCCCGTGTGTGAACGTGCTCTGGCTCACTACAGCTCACATGTGAATGTGACTAGTGTATAATGCAAAAAGCGTCTGCTTCTAAGCATCTAGGGTTTTGATTTTCTTCACATGCTCATAACTCTTATGTCTTCCACTGTCCAAACTGACTCACAACCATTCACAATACATCCAAGCTCTCCAATAGCTTGCTCATGCTCCACAACAAATCAATATGAATGCTATCTTAATCATGTATAAACAATAAGTATACCATAGCAATCATGTCACTACTAAATCACAAGAGTGTTTCTCACTCCATCCATCAAATCAACCAAATTGAGCCACATCATATAAGCCATACCAAGAATTCCCTAAGCATTCAAAACATATCAAACAATAGCATCTATCAAGACAATAATGTAACCATACCAGTGTCTTAGTGATAGATATGAGGCCATATAATGCATATTTGGAACCTACCTCATCATCCAAGAGCTTGGCACCAGCTCAAACACAAATCTCCATGAACTTATTTAGTCCACGCTCCTTGTAAACAGTCAGCCCACGTGTACACTCACCCTATACACAACCAACCAATGTGTACACAGACCCTATACACAGACAACCCGCATGGGCATCAGAAAATAGGGTTTTCTGTGACTCCGAGACTTTTTCCATCAAGATCTCTGACATTGCCGAAACTTTGATGCATCCATGAGATCCTCCTCTCTCTCTCTTCCTTAGAATAGATCTTCAATCATGCGCAAGAGATCTACACCAATAAGATTCTCTCACAAGAATCTCTCCATCAATACTCCAAAATATATTACCAAGAAGCTCTCCATTGATCCATAAAGGATTCTCATCAAATGTGCATTTTACAAGAGATCCTAGCTTCTTATTTATACTTTCATATTCTAGGTCACTTAACCCATTTTTAGGTTACTTAACCCATTTCTAGGTCACTTAACCTATTTTCCTTATTTTAGGGTTAACCACTTTCTATGAATAGAAAGTTCTCCAATACTTTATCATTTAAATATCCCTTCTTGATTTTGTCACTTTTCTTTATCATTTAAATAATCCATCTTGATTTTTTCACTTTATTTTATCATTTAAATAATGATTTCTTATTTTCAAGAACTTTTACTTCTTTGACCTTTTGGGGCTTCAAGCCATCATATGGGGGTCCTCCAACTTCATAAGACCATAACTCTCAAACCGTGAGGATTTATGTGACATTCCACATACCACCGGAAATGGCATGTCAAGAACTATCCATCTAGGATAGTTTCACCAACAACTTCATTTATCTTCATCTCATTAATCCACATGCAAGCATGGGTACTCCAACCATTCTTTTAGGATAACTCAATCTGTAAATCATCTTCCCATGAGGGATTTTACCATAAGGGGACCACTTTGGAGTTCATCCATTTGTGCACCTTATCAACCATGATAAGAAACTAATGATTCATCTTTGCAATGATTGGTTTCCACTTGGACATTAATCATTCTCATCAAGGGCATCATATCAATCAATTACTTGACATCAATAATCAAACCAAATCATTTACATATGATCCAACAATCTCCCAAATAATCAAACCATTGGCATCAATGACAAACCATTGACATCAATGACAACATGATCCAACAATCTCCCCCTTTGGCATTGATGGCAATACCAACATTGATGTCAACTCCAATTACTAGTTATTGATGTCTACATGTAGACAAGGCATGCTCTACATCAATAGTCAATGTGACTATCTCTCCACATCAATCTCTCCCCATCAATCAACATCAATCTCATGAATGTGATTATCTTTTTTTATTATACCATTGTGTGATCTCACCATAAGAATACATCAATGTGATTATCTCTCCCCCTTTGACATCAATGGCAAAGGGACATTCTCCTCTTGGGGTTGCTCCCCCTGTCNGTAATGATGAAAATACATTGAACATACTCCCCCTGTGACCATCGCTCCCCCTGGAATTATGCTTATGTGCTCTTTCTTCAAATATAGGTCTCTTTTCTAGGAATGCATATGATAAATATCTCCTCCTAGAATCATGGGAAGAAGAATGACTCCCCCTAAGGGTATGTCTCCCCATATATTATCTGCAAGATGAGCGGTATGCTACCATATGACGATCCTTGGACCTATTCATGCATGAAACTTGTGCTATACCATTCATCATGAAACAAAATATATGTCAAAAATGAAATATAGAATCATGAACAATATATCCACCAAGTACATCATGTACCAAAATGTTCCCACCATGCACAACACCCATGTACATCAACCATGTACATCAACAATGTGCCACCATATGCCAACATATGCATCTACCAATATGTCAATATGTGCATCTACTAATTTGCCAAACATGTGCATCCACTAATATGCCAACATGTATGCCAAGTCCTCCATAAAACATGTGCCAATCATGCAACACACATAGATCAAACCATGATGTACAACATGATCAACTCACCAACCATATGTCACAACATGTAGCCCAATCCATATGAAAAATGCATGCACCATGATATCAACATATGCTTCCAATAATACTTCATAAGGTATACCATCCATGTACACCACCATCATCAAAAAATGATTAAACCCAACAGATCAGCATCAATCCATACTCTTGGGTTAGTGCCATGCACCCAAGATTTATTTTATATCATAACCTTGTGTGATCTCATCATGAAAACCTACAACAAACAGTGTCAGAAACTACAATAAACAATGTCAGACCCTGGAATACAGAGTTATACCATCACATCAAACTCCAAGCTATGTGCATTGCCTTTTTCCCAAGGCTTTACAACAGACACGCAGCTTGTTGTACAATTGAGCGCATGTGTATGCGACCTATTCAAGGTCAGCACATGTGTACACGTGACTGTCACCATTGTTACTTGTGTGTGCCTTAGTAAATGACACTTTTGAAGTTCCCTTCAATCTTTCATTCTGATCTGGCTACTTTGTCTTCTCCACCCACTTTTGTAGATGACCCTTCTCTTCAGAACTTGAGCTCGAAGTATCCATCTTTTCAAAGATGTCTCCCTTTCTTATTTCATTCCATCTTCTAGCCATGCTATGTGAAGTCCTCATCATGGAATTTCTTCTTGTGTTCCAACACTCTTGGGATTTGTGGCCAAATCCACTACAGTTGTAGCATCTAATAGAGTTATAGTGAATAGAAATATGTCCTGTTTGATCACATCTCCAACACCTTGTGGTGTTATAGAATCTTCCATTATATCTCCTTTCATAATATCTACATTCAAAAGATTTATGACCATATCCATTACATGAATAACAATGCCCATGAAAAACACTTTCATACCTTTTCTTTGGTGTCCCAAGAATGGCTTCTTGATGTCTTCCTTTCTTTGTTCTTTTGAAATT
>JASDQU010099786.1:131142-145578 GCA_032191745.1 Picea mariana | reverse complement strand
TTCTTCTCCATCTCTGTGAGAAGCTCCTTCCCACTCATGAGAAGTATGGTACTGCTTACTTCCGGCTTCACTTCTTTATCCTTTATCGGAAGCAATCTGTGTGTCCTCCCATCCTTCTCCAAAGTGTATGTGTTCATCCTTCCGTCATGAACCACATTCCGGTCATATTGCCATGGTCTCCCCAGCAATACATGATAGACATCCATGGGAATGACATCACATAGGACCTTATCCTTATATTCACCCATTTTAAAATCAACTAAACATTGTTTAGTGACACTCACCTGATGTCCCTTCTGTAGCCACGATACTTTGTATGGACTCAGGTGATCAGTCGTCTCCATCTCTAATTTATCCACCATCTCGGTTGAAACGAGATTGTCGGTGCTTCTGCTGTCCACAATGACCTTGCACTTCCAGCCCTTGGTCTTGCATGTGGTTCTGAACAGTCTGGTCCTCTGAGTCGCGTCCTCCACCTCCTTCTCGGGTGTTAAGATAACTTTGTGCACCGTCGGTGACCTTCAACTTCCTGTATCATCATCATTCTCAACATCACGCCTCTGTGCTTCAGTGATGTGAGCTTCTCCTGCATCTTTATTTTTCTCTGGACACTCGAATGACTTGTGCCCATTCTTCCCACATGTAAAACATGTGATAACTCCACCTCTTCCTCTACCTCGACCCCTAGTACGAGGAAGAGTGTTTGCATCCGCATAACCGCCACCCTGCTCGGTATGTTGTGTCCTCTGTTCAGCACGTGGTCCTCGCTGTGAGGTTCCACCTCTCTCAACCTTACCCCGAGGTTGCTTCCATTCCTCTTTGGGCTTCTGGTATTTCTCCTGGGTAACTGTCTTACCCCTCAACTGACTCCTGCCTCGCCCTCGCTGACCTTGCTTACAGCTCAGCTTCTCCTCGGCTTTCAGAGCCATCTGGTAAGCATCCTCTATAGTTCTGATGGTTACCATGCTTAATTCATCCTGAATGTCATATCTCATACCATTCAGATATCTCGCCACCTTCTCATCATCGCTCTCCCGATGACCTGCTCGGATATTGAGCTTGTAAAACTCCTCGGTGTACTCTTTCACCGTCATCAACTTCTGCCTCAAGTTCTGCATTCGCCTGAACAGTGTGATCTGGTAATCCCTGGGGATGAACTTCGCCTTCATCTTCGCGATCATCCAGTCCCAGCTTTTGATCTTTTGTTTCCCTTTGGAATGTCTATCTGCCTGTAGCTCATCCCACCACAATGTTGCGTGTCCCTTCAACTTAGTGACAACATGCCTTACCTTTTTATCCTCTTCGATATCCTCATAATCGAATTAGTTATCAAGAGCTCGGATCCAGTCCAGCAACTCTTCTGCATCCAGGCTGCCTTCATACGCTGGAATATCCATTTTTGTCTTGGAACTCATCCTGGCGATAGCTTTAATCAATCGCTCAGTTGATGCCTCCTCTGTTGTGGCCTCTCCTTGTGGTACAGCTTCAGCTTCGCCTTCGGAGTCACTTAGATCTCCAGTATTGGCTGTGCGTCTATGCGCTGCTTCCATATCTTCCATTCTGGCACGAAGGTTTCGTAATTCCCTCTCCATCTCTACATTTTGTCCTTGGCTACTTTTTTCTCTGGACATTTCTCTTTCCCCCTCAGGATTGGGTAATTGTCTACCTCTTCTCGGCGGCATGGTGAAAACTTCTTTCTCCTTCTCTGCTACAGAAAACAGAGAACTTATCTCTGGCTCTGATACCACTCTAACGCAACCTTCCCCACTCCCCGGAGAATGATCGCTCTCACCAGGACCTTCTCTAAGCTTTGGCCCTAAGAGCGTCAATGCTCCTCTAATTCCCTGTCGGGAATTCTTCACCCACAACACTCTCCAATGATCTCCCTTAACAGTCGAAAAATCGGAATTCACGATCTCGCGAATTCTATGCTCGTGTGCCTTATGCCTCACGAGCCCCTGAACCCCGATATGGGTCAATCGTTGACTTTCTCCTCTTCTACTCTCGGAGTTTTCCCTATCGGGATATCGCTACTCGCGATGTCGACACTCTGAATTTCCAAACTCCGAACCCCGATGAGTCTATCCTTTGATACAATGCCACCTGTACTCCACTAGCTTCCGGGGTCCCACACTACCACGTCACCATCAGGATATCGCAGATCGCGAATCCGACATGCAAGTGTTCTCTCTCGTCGAGAACCCCGATTAGGTGGGATTCCTTAACACGTGTCCCCACGATCAACGGTTGTGATCCTATCGGGATATCGCGGATCGCGATGTCGTTACTCCCGTTCAAACGGCTTGGTGCTTCAACTCGCGATATACCGATATGCGATGGCACGTGCAAATCTGAGGGTTCCTATGAACCCAGATCGACGACACTACTTCCTCCTGAGCTTCGAACTTCTAAATGCTCGCACTGTAATCTCCGTGCACCTTTGCAAGATCTGACGGTCCTCGGGTTCTCGTGGAATCTCTCCAGGAGATTCTAACCGTCTGTCCTTCCTTTGATATTTCTTGCGAGATGAATCAAACGCTTCCTCCGCGAAGACTTGTTCAACCACTCGCCAACCTGTGGAGCTTCTCTTGGGCGTTCCATAGCACTCCTGCAATTCTCCTCCTGTGAACTGTAGGCCTATTCCTCCTGAGCTTGTCAATTCTGACTCCCTCGGAGACTCTGCACACACTTCTTGTGCTTGACCTTCAACAACTCTCCAAGTGTTGAGTCTTTTAGACTCTATGCTCTCCTGGCAACAGCAGTCTATGCCCTTCTCTACTCAGACTAGCCACTGAGACTTCGAATTCAGCCTGCACTTCTCCTGCACAACTCTGCCAACCCCTTTTATACTCCAGAGAACTTAGAACAAAAGTTCCCTCTATCTGAACCCGACAGTCACACACTCCTTGCGGACAAATTCCACTGCACTCCTTGCAGGAATCTCTTGGCTCAGAATAGAGAAACAATTGAAACTAATTTCTTACTCTCACAGATTTCAATTTAACTATGAAATCACATACACAGCATATTCAAAACAAATGCATATCCAGAAAAACTAACATTCATGAGCACATAACAACGTATGCAGAGAGACAACACCAACCATGAAATTGAATCAGAACTGCCTTCTATTAATTCAATAACATCTGCACATGGGTGTTCTTCACAATTTCTCTGCTTGCTCTTCTCTTCTGAATGCTTCTGAATGCTACTAATGTTACAATGATACAAAAGAGGGTGTCTATATCCGTTTTCCCTCTCGAAAACTGAAACTGTCTAATCTAGACTTAACTATTCTATCTACCTGCATTAAATCTATTAAATGCCTCCTTATCTACTAAGGACGAGAGCTTAAAGGCTCAAGGTCCCCTTTACAATACAAGTGTGCTTCTTTAAATGACCTCATTTAAAGAACAACGCAATACTTCCAAAGTATTTCAAAATGCATGCTGGCGCTGTCCAGCAGTTCCCTCTCAATGTGCTGGCTCGCTTGATGAGTGAGCGATGCTCCTGCATCAACTCTTTGGATGTGAGCACCTCTTCACTGCCTCTGTCACACTTTTGACTTGAACTGAGCGAATTATGTTTCAGACCATCCACAAGTAGAACGTATTGGGCATCTCCTTTGTCATTACTCAAATTCATCATCCCTCTATCCTTGATTTTACCTGGTTCATCATTTTCAAGGATCACATTTTCTGTTTTGCTTTTATTTATGGACAGTAGCTTATCCTTGTCTCCAGTCATGTGCTTGGAACATCCACTGTCTATATTCTCAGAGGCCTTTTGTTTTTGAATTGAAAGTGCTAGATCACATTTTTCATTATCTTTCCTTTTCCATGTGTTGGCCTTTTTATCTAAGAACTTTATCCTTGGATCTGCTTTATAATTCTTCGGATTGCAGTTTGCAGCTTTGTGGCCAAAGTTGTGACAGTTATAACATTCAATCTCTTTGTTCAATAAGTCAAAGTTATTGTTCCGGCGTTGTCTACTCATTGACTGTTTATTCTTTATTGACCTCCTCAGTTGCATGTCTCTAAATTTAATTTGGCAATTTGAAATCTGTGATGGTTTATTACTTTGTTGTATCATTCTTTGTTGTGGCAGATATTTATTCCTTGGAAATCTTAATTGCTCATGTCTAAGTCTTAAGGAACAATTTACAGCTTTGTGACCAAAGTTAGAACAGTAGAAACAATATCCATAGAAAAATTCTTTGTACCTGGAAAATGGTTGTCTTCTTTGAGCAAATCAATTTCTTCCATACTAATGATTTCCTTGAGCAGGGAGTGTATTATTTCCTTGTTCTACAGATTCAGTTCTGGCACCTTTTTCTTTACTCCTTCTGGGTGGTTGATTGTCTTCCTTTGTTTCTGTAGGTTTGTTGTTGTCATTGGTTGAAGATTTGACAAACTTTATGGGTTCTTTGTTTCTCGGCTGACCACTACTTGATCCTTCTTCATAGCCCAAGCCAACTTTCAACTTTGGATTCCTTTGCTGATTTAGAATGAAAGTTAATTCTTCTGAGGCATTGATACTTGACAGATTCTGATTGTACAAGGCTTGAAATTTCTCCATCTCTTTCCTAGTTTTCACTACTTCTTGTTCTAATGCTTCACATCTAGCCTTCTTTTCTGATAACTGTCGTTTCAGAATATCTTCGATTTTCTTTGCCTCCTCTAATTCCACTTTTAGCAGGGCAAAGTCTTCATCGGGCTGTTTACTGTCTTTCTCAAACCATATCGACAATTGTTTTTGCTTTCTGTTCTTGATTCTTAGTCTGTCAATATCTTCCAGTGCACTGATCAGTTCTCCTTCCATATCAACCACAGCTTCTTCATCATTCTCATCACTGCCTATGCTTTCAATATCATAATCCTCTTTGGCCATAAGCATGAAGTCATTTACTTTATCTTCACATGAAGAATCACTATCAGTGTCTTCTGAGGAGTCAACATTGTTTACACATAAACTTTTCTTCTTATCAAATCGTCTTGATTTGTGCTTCTCTTCATCTTCAGAGTTTTGATCATGTTTCTTGTGTGGACATTTATTTCCAAAATGACCTATCTTACCACAGTTGAAACATTTGGAGGGTAGCTTACCTTGGTACTTGCCCGATCCTTTCCTTAATCTTCTCACGAATTTTGTTTCAATTTCATCAGGCTCACAATCCTCATTCTTATCTGCTTTAAATGATGCTTCTCTAGAGGTGGTTTTATCTGTAACTATCTTCGTTTCATATGCAGTCAACGTTCCTAGAATTTGATCAAAAGACAAGGTTTTTAGATCATCAAGTTCTTCTATAGCAGAGACCTTCGGGTTGAACCTATCTGGGAGGGATCTCAAGATTTTCTGAACTAAAGAAGATTCCTTAATTTTTTCACCAAGTGCTTTTATTGCATTCACCATTTCTTCTACTCTCAGAAAGTATTTACCAACAGTTTCATCTTCCTTCATCTTCAGCTGTTCAAACTGTATTCTGTAGGTTTGAAGCTTGGTGTCATTTACCTTCTCATTACCTTCATAACTGCTAATGAGTTTGTCCCACATTTCTTTGGCAGTTCCCCGGTGCATGACCTTTACGAATTTTGCTTCTGCAAGCCCACTCAAGATAGCATTCATAGCCTTAGCGTTGAAGCTAAATTCTAGCTTGTTATCCTTATTAGCTAGTACAACTGGCTTTACATAACCAGTATCTACCACATCCCAGACATCTGCACCTAAAGCCATTATGTAGGTTCTCATTCTAACTTTCCNCCCACATTTCTTTGGCAGTTCCCCGGTGCATGACCTTTACGAATTCTGCTTCTGCAAGCCCACTCAAGATAGCATTCATAGCCTTAGCGTTGAAGCTAAATTCTAGCTTGTTATCCTTATTAGCTAGTACAACTGGCTTTACATAACCAGTATCTACCACATCCCAGACATCTGCACCTAAAGCCATTATGTAGGTTCTCATTCTAACTTTCCAGAAGGCAAAGTTTGTTCCATTGAAAAGAGGGACCTTGTTGGTTGAATTTCCTTCATGGCTTGACATGTTTAATCTCTAGTATCTACCCTTAGATAAAAAGGGCCAGCTCTGATATCAATTGTTGGACAACTGAGAGGGGGGGTGAATCAGTTGTTACCGTGCTTAAACAATTATGCTTCTTTTAAAATATTTACAAGGCACTCAATGATTATCACAATAATGCAGGGAAATAAATAATGGCACATTCAGCATCAGTCACATATATGAAAAACACAGAGACAGATATTTCCCGAGGAAACCCATACATGGTAAAAAACTCTTTTTCTTTATATGATAAGTAATAGTTACATTCTTTACATTATCATACATATGAGCACCAACTCATAATGAGGCTACAACCTCAGTTTTGCAAGCTGCTACTTGCTGAGAGCACCAACTCTCTGTTTTTCTCTAGCACCCACTAGAAGGAAGCACCAACTCCCTGGTTTCTCTAGCACCAACTAGAAGGAAGCACCAACTCCCTGGTTTCTTTAGCAGCAACTAGAAAGAAGCACCAACTCCCTGAGTGTTTCCAGCACCAACTGGATGGAAGCACCAACTTCCTGTGTTCAAGCACCCACTTGAACCTATGAGGACAAAAGTCATCCCTAGGACCTCCCTACCACCCTGGGTTATTAATATGAATTACTGAAACTTATTACAATGATATCATGTTCAACAACAGCTTACCAGACTCATCACTGTTCTGCTGTATTTCGTTGCTCTGTCTGCCTCACTGCCTTCCTGCACACAAGACTTGCGCTGTCCGTTCTTCTGCTTTTTATGCTCTGTGCGCCATTCCTCTTCAATACATCTTTTGTCTTCTGTGCTTTTCAGCTGTTGCACTCCACCTCCTTCTTTACACCTCCATCACTCACAACAACAACCACAACAACTCCAATAGCAACCACAACTCTTCTCTGTACCGTGTACTTATAGCTTCTGTGCTACTTGTGCATGCAATGCACGCAATACCTCTGCATACTCACACTGCGCTGATATCCTCCACCTCTCGAGTGCTCTGCCTGATCATCACAACTCTTCAGCTTTTCTAGTGGTTCCCACCACGCGTTCAGCATCACCGGGTGTTTTGCTGACATTCCTCAGCCTCTCTTGCAGTTGAGACTCCTCGTCTTCTCTGGCACAGTCGAGCTTATGCCTTCTGTTTCAGCTACAGGCTTCAACACTCATCCATCTGTCAATCCCCTCTAAGAATAGTCTTCATTCACTTGTAGAAGCCTGGAGACTCTTTAGATACTCTGGCGATTCAACCCATGTGTCTATCATCACTAGGTGTTATGCCGAGATTCCTTTTTCTCTCTGGCAGTTGAGACTCTTTGTCTTCTCTGTTATAGTCGAGCTCACCCTCTCTATTTCAGCTACAGGCTCCAACCCTCGTCCAGTTGTTAATCGCCCCTATGACCAATATTCATCCCATTGGAAGATTCCCAGAAACTCTTCAGCTCCTCTGGCAGAAACCATCAATGGTTTCTAGCAGTTACACTGTGAGGAGCAAGATTAGCCCTCCGATTATGCTCAGATTCACCTGCACCATTGGATTAGCTCTGAAGGATATTGTCGTGATTTATGCATTTTGCAATTCGGGGATTCTGCGATGAGACATCTTGACTCTCCATGTTGCGAGCTTCGAAAAGGAGCTTTGGTGCTCTAGCTCCCTCCTCTACGTGACCACATGTGGTGACCACCATTTACAACGACAATTCACTTTTTCGGTATTTCAGCATTCGTATGATCCAGTGTCTTGACACTCCCAGACGTGATCCCCGAAATTCTGAAGCGGAGCTCATCTGCACTAGGTCCTTCCTCCACGTGACCACACGCGGTGACCACAGGCTGCGCTAAAAGGCGCTATGAACTCATGATCTTCATTGACCCTAATCGACGGTCCACGATCTCGATGAATAAACGGTCCAGATCTTTTCGCGATCTCGCATCTCGTTGTTCCTAAGATGGAGGTTCTCGTCATTCCAAGTCACGATAGGCGAAGCTCCGAGATGGAGCTTAGATCAACGGTCCACGTTCTTGGTGATCCGACGGTCCTGATCTTTTCGTGATCTCGCATCTCGTTGTTCCTTAGATGGAGATTCTCGTCACTTCAAGTCATGATAGGCAAGACTCCGAGATGGAGCTCAGATCAACGGTCCTCGTTCTTGGTGATCTGACGGTCTTGATTTTTTCGTGATCTCGCATCTCGCTGATCCTTAGATGGAGATTCTCGTCACTCCAAGTCGCGATAGGCGAGACTCCGAGATGGAGCTCGAATCAACGGTCCTCGTTCTTGGTGATCTGACGGTCCTGATCTTTTTGTGATCTCGCATCTCCCTGATCCTTAGATGGAGATTCTCGTCACTCCAAGTCGCGATTCGCGAAACTCTGAAATGGAGTCTTTGACAAGCTCTAATCTTTCGCCACGCGTCCTCTTGATCCAACGGTCCACGACTGTCCTCGATGGATGGCTAGGATTCCTCCACAGTTTTGGAGAGTTGGATGACTCTTGGTCTTATCCGCCTTGCAGCTTCACTATATCTAACGGTTGTTGGTCCTTCGTAGTTACCCCAGATCCTACGTCCCAGATCTTCTCGTGATTTCGCCACTTCGCGATTTCACATTCTTGATGTGTAAGTTCTCGACACCTTCAAGTCCCGATCTACGTAACTCCGAAATGGAGTCAGACCAACATATTTTGGCATTTCGCATTTCGCCTCTTCAGCATTTTAATGAACGTGCAGGTTCTCCCTGATCCAACGATGGTCGGATCTTACGCTCAAATCTGACGCCTAAGATCTGTCCTCCTCTTCTACGCGTTCTTCTTGTCTAAATTCATATCTAACAGTCATCGGGGATTCTGAATAAGATCCAACGTTCACTGTTGCTCCTCCTCTCGAGCTTACGCATCCTCCTTACTTGGAATAATTTCTAAGTGTCAAGGGCGTCGACCTTTGATCTACTTGAGATCTTGAGTATGCTATCTCTCTTGAGCTTTGGCAATGAGTTAACCTCATCCCTGGTGCACACCTACGCATTGCATTCGACTCTGCGCTAATTCCTCCTGAGCTTACTTTGTTCCTGTTTTGCCATCGATGCATATTTTTCTCTTGCCATCAATGACAAGTTCACATTGCCTATTAAACCTACCAACAATCCTCTGCATTATCTTTTCTGAACTTATCGAGCTTTCTCTGCAGCGTCTTCCTAAAATACTTCTGATACTTCTTCTTGTACTCATGCCATCTTCGTTGTTGTACTTGCCATCAATGACAAGCATATGTTGCCTGTTAAACATTTACCAACAAAAACCCCGTTTAATATTGCTTATAGAAAACAATATTAAAAAACTAAAAAATTCATTATTGATAGTTTCGTGAGCTTCTTCATCAAAGAGATAAGAAATAATCTAATAATTCATCTTTACATAAAACAATATTAAAATAGAAAATTCATTATCGATAGTTCCCTCAACGTCATTATCAAAACGATAAGAAATAATCTAAGCATTCATGCAGAGGAGGATGGTAATATTATGAGCTCTATCTCTCGTAATCTTTTTGTATAATTTGCTATCCTCTATCCAACTAAATCCTAACTTTTGAGTGAACATCAACAACGTTGTTCCTCTCACTGAAAACATGTTTAAAAGATATATTAAAAAAAAAAAAACAATAACCTTTGATCATCTCTAACGTAGGACACAAGAGATAATTTAAACAACGAAGTTCCCCTTAGTAATTTGATCACATTCACCCACACACCAAAAACTTGTAATTTTAAAAACCCCTTTTCACCTACCAAGGAAAGAAGAATTTTCAAAATCATAAGCACCACATAATTATTAGTGCCTAGTCCCAATCCAACTTTGAATTTTAAGCAATGAGAATTATTTAAGTACAACACTCCCCCAACACCACAAATAGGTGGATTACATGAGTTGCCCCATCAAAATAGGCTCATGCTCTTGTCTTGTCCACAACCTCCTTTCCCACTTATCTTAAGGGCTTGTCCACCTTTTCTTGCAGGAAATTTCTAAGGATACCCAACCCTTGAGAAGCACATTATAAAGGAAGAATCTAACCATCTTAAAAAAGGTCACCATTTCTAGCTAGCCATAAGCTTTGTGCTTTGATTAAATGAAGAGCTTTATAATTTTGAACTAGTTGATTGCCACACCAATAGACCTTAAAGCCTCTTCAACAGAGGAACCATGCTTATTAAAAAATTATCCATTTATTTTATTTATCTTTTTTATTTTTTTCGAAGGTGGGAAAACTTATCAGAACTTAGTTGTTAATCGACACCAAGAACATTCATCATTGATTTCCATCTATGAGTGCAAGTTGACTAATCACCTTTATTCAAGGAAAATTATGCCACATGAAATGACCTGTTATTGATCTATATAGGGACATACTTTCACTCCTACCAAATATCTTTGAGTATTGGGTCGTTACCCTATTTCTTTAAATCCTTAAAAAACAAGCTCTTATTCAATTAAAAACAATTATACATTTTACTCTAAAACCAAAAATTAATTTACTTATAACGATAAATAATAAATAAATATCAACTTACTAAATATTATTTAAAAAATCTCCCCCACATAATTTATTGTTCAAACACATAATTTATTATTCAAATTATGACTACGTGGTGGTTTCAAGAGAGATAAATTTCAACTTCAAGGAAAAGACACTCACCAACATCATTTACTACCAAATGGAAGAGACATTGATATATCAACCTATTGTCTTTATACTTAAGGTTTTGTTATAATATTAGAAAAATAATATAAGTATGTTGTGAATAATTTTGTACATAGAGGATTTGTGAAATATATGTGTTTTATAATTGTTTTCCATCTTAGAAATGCTTTTCTAAGTTTATATGACAATATTCTCTTTTACTCACATCTAACATAAGTATTATATTGATATGTGGCTTTTATTTATTTATTTATATGTAGTTGAATATAAACAATTTGTTAGACACAAGTTTTATCCTCTACTTGGTTATCCCATGATTATTTGGGTTATCCACTAAAATTAACATTTCATCGAAGGTTTTTCTTTGTATTAGTTCTTTGTCTAATTGCGACATATGTTGGGATCATACCTTTCCATCTTTGTTACACGACAAAAAGTGAACCGCTGGTTTCCATCGTAGGCTTGCAAGTTGACATTTCCTTATCTTCTTTGTCCTTGGCCTGGTTCCTAGTGTATGTCCATTATAGGAGAACCCTATTTTCTTTAGAGAAAGATCAACCCTCATTATTGCAGGGAAACCAAAGTATAGCTTTGGACTTTTTTGGGGTCTAATCATTGTTACATAATTGATCAAAAGAAAATGATAGCAATGGAGTTCAATACATTTCTTGACGTGCAATTCCATGATCTTAAAGAGAACAATATTGTTCTGGATATTAGGCATCTCACTTCTTTTGAAGTAGCCAATGAATGTAGGGAACTTATAAATGAATTTGAAGAGTGGGGACCTCATTACACCATGGATTGAAAAATGCCCCATGTATGGTTGAGTTATATTAGTGAAAAGCCTTCTAAGCCTTTGATGTTTGTAAGTATTGATTTTGATGTTTGTCAATAGTTGTCTTTCAAAGTATGAATGGAGTTTCCAAAGCTTTGGGTTATGTTACTTTCCTTCATTACTTATAACAACTCCATCTATTATAGTGTCCAATGTAAAATTGTTTTTTGGTCTCCTTCATTAATCTACAAATCCCTTGCATTACCCAAACATGGTTACTCTCCTTCTCCTTACTTTTAGATAATTCAATACGTTTGTGCATGTTCACATATGCTTCCCTAAAGTCATCTTTGTTGATTTATCATTGTAGTTACATGCATTAGAATATCGTATTGTATATTTGATAGGGTGGACCAACGTTTTAGTACAAAATCCATTGTTTGGATTGCCATGGTACTGGATCACATATTAGTCTGGGCATATGCAGGACAATCTAAAAGAAAGTGTTTTTCATCTTCAACCCTCTCAGTGTCACAAATGTGATAGACTCTTTCATCCCATGACATTTTAGGAATTGACCAACGCCTAGTTTCACTATGGAGCTCATGAGAATTTGTTCTTATTTTAGCAATGTTTATTTTTTTCTTTACACTTGTCAAAACAAAGAGATATTTTGATATTCTAGATTAGGGTTGATTACCTCCTTATAATATCTTACTTTTTCCCCTCTAAATCTTTATCGCACCACATTTTCTCCTTAAATTTTGATTTAACAATCATTTTAATATTATCCTTATTCTGGTCAAATCCCATTAGTGTGATTGGTTTTGATGGGCTTCGTTTTGCAAGGTGACCCAGGTTTGAAACTCGACTAGTCAAGATGACACACCTAAAATCCAACCATGCTAAGTGTTGGTGTGGCCCAGGCCGGGTGCGATCCCCAGGGGATTTTGACGGCTTAGAGACCCCTAGGGTGTGGTTTCTTAGACCACAAGCTAGTCCTGCAAGTCATAGAGAAACTAGCAAATATATATATATATATAATCCTTATTCTGCAATGGTTTAGTCAAGACTGGGCATCTTTATGTCATCCCCACTTGAGTCAAAGGTGGTTTTGGCTAGAGTTTGAAGCAATTTTTGGAAGCCTCTTATCTTCCATGTTCTTTAACTTGTTCTTATACAATAGATATCTAGTCATAGTTGTGCTCTCAATGAGGGAAAGACTTGCTTCTGTGAGGAGGATATGATAGGGTGTATTTCCTTTTATTTTGAGATTATAGATTATAAAATTCTTTTGGATCTGTTCTATCTTTCTCCACGACTCTCTAGAGATACAACATTCCCAAACTTTGCATCCATATAGAATAACAAGAGTAACAAGAGTCTAAAAGATGAGTTTTTTCTTATTCCATATCAAAAGATCCATTGTTTTACAATTGTTTTCAAGCCCATAATAAGTTTTTCATCCTCCATTTATCCTTTTCTCAATGCTATAATTCGAGTTGAGTTTGTGGTGAATATCTATTTCGAGATATTTGTATGAAGGAACTTCCTCCAAGTTATTGTTGTCATATACGAAAGTATCATATGTGATCTTAGTATTTAATTATCATGACTTTTGTTTTGTCAATATTAATAGTCATACCCATATTGGAGTAGAAATCCTTGAGGATTCTTAGTTGCTTCTCAAGATCGTGGTGACTCCTTTCCATAAGAATGATATCATTAGCATAAAGAAGAAGAATGACGACTAGACTAGTGAGAGTTGGGTTGACACAACTCGCTTCTTCCAAACAATCTTCTAACTTGTCAATGTAAATGCCAAAAAAAGGTAGGGGACAAGTGACAACGTTGCTTGACTCCAATATTGCAATTAATTTCTTTTGACCAACTTTCAGTGTTCCTAAACTTGGAAATAACATTCTCATACAAATTTATTGCAGTAGCCCTCAACTCAAAAGGCACCTTTATCTCTTCCAACCTATCCCAAAGGTTTGTCGTGGGTACTGTGTCAAGAGCTTTTTTAAAGTCAATAAAACAACATAGGAGATTGGTTTTTATTATTGTGGCACTCCTCTGCAATGATCCTAATGGTAACAAGGTGGTCCACAATTGACTGATATCTCCTAAATTCGACCTAGCCTTTAGCTATTTTTCCGTGACTTTCTAACCATAGGTTTATCTTCTTTTCCAAAATAATTCCATATAGCTTGGCTAAAATCGAGCTAATCATAATGGTCCTATAATTAGAGGAAATGTTTTTATGCCCACTTTTAAAAATAGGCACAATGAGGCTTTATGTCTAGGGTTTATGAAAGACCTTATTGACTGCTAAATTGAAGAGCATGTGTATGTGAGGGATGAGGATAAGCCCTCAAATTTAAATAAAAATTAGCTTGGTAGCCTTCAATGTCCTTAGCTTTCCCATTTGCGAGCTGTTTAACCCCAAACTCCATGTCTTCCATAGAAAAAACTTCATCCTTTGTAGGAACAATTGGAATGGTGTCCATGACGTTAGAGAATTTGTAAAGACTTTTAAGGTAGGAATTCCAGTCCTTTAAGGGAATCACATTATTTCTTTAGTATTATGAATTAGAATTTGCCTCCAAAACTTCTTAGGATCAAGCTTAGATAGGTGTAACAACAACTCTTACTTTGTATTTATATAGTAGTTTTTTTTCTTTTTAATTAGGGATTTGTAGGTGTGGGGATCACTACAGGACAATAGGGATGATCCGGATTTTATGAGCAAAACGAAATGAATACAGATTATTAATAGGTGCTTAACACGAAAATAACAGAGATACAATAAAACTGGTTTTCTATTAAATAACGAAATAAGCTGAAACTGTAAAAATGCAGCGGAAACAAGCTTGCTGGAATGGTGGCGGCTTATCTCTGAGAAGAGATGTGACGGCAGCGCACAT
>JASDQU010099786.1:103497-116890 GCA_032191745.1 Picea mariana | reverse complement strand
TACTTTCCACTTACAATACAAATATCAATCCAATGACTCCAAGAATCAAGTTATACATAAAATACAGGAAGAGTTTCCAGTACAAAGGTCAATGAGACCCATGAGACCTTCAATAACAAAAACTTATAATTTAACAAAAAAGAATCATTTAAAAGGTATTATTACTAAACAAGTTTTTCTATAATATGTTCCAATAGTTACCAAATTAATTTGTTTTTCTATATTTACTTTCATTTCCATTTAAAAAAAATGTGCTTTTTCATTTTTTAGGAAGATTATGAAAATTCCAAGCAACAGACGAGGTGAAAGCCAATACATCCTGGTAGGAATGTCCAAAAAAGTGTACAAGAAGATGGTAAAATAAATGAACATAATTAAATCACAGGAGGAGAATCCCGTCAACAACGTGCATAATAAATATGCAATCATTCATTTATTATTTTATGTATATCAGATTTAAATATCATATGAAATACAATTTTCAATTGCTTTGTTGCAGAAAATAATAAAAAATGGAACCCATTCAACACATAAGATAAGATGACAAGGAAGAAAAGGGTTGATTGCAAATTCTGTGAGTACTGACGTTTTTGGCCTTACTTAAGAATTCATATTTGTTGTGATCTTTATATTTAAATAATAAATTTACACTCATCCACAAATGTCTTCTAATAGGTGTTAACATACACAGAAGAGTCAACCAATGAATTGATCAACATTGGGTTAAGTAAGGGTTGTGAGTATATGTAGAAGTATCAATGTTTAATTGAACACTTTGTAAGTAACTATGTTACTTAACTTCCCTTGTTTTATAATTAATGGAATAATAAGAAACATTATATTAATTATATTGACTATGCTTTTTCAGGGCGTATTAAACATGCAAGAGACAAAGTATGGAGGGCAGCCAACAAAAAATATTTTGATACATGACATGTGGCATGACTTCGAAATCATATGTGTTGTTTATAAATTTACTTATTACACTTTATTTTTATGTTTGTAGATGGAACATGAATGGGCGGACCATAAAAAAACAAGTAAATGAAGAAAACATTAGTTTAAATAGCCAAAGTAGAATATCTCCTACAAGTGATGAAGAAATGAGGCATGCATGCAACTCGAGTGATGACAATAGTTGAAGTGATAAATGACAATCAATATAATTGAATGTTACTGCAAGTTGAATGTTTTGGAATATTTGTTTGTGAAAATCACGGATTTTATTTAATGTACTCGACATAATGTCCCAATTGCATGAGGACATGTTACGAATAAGTGTAATGATTACATATTGGTTTTATTTTGATTATTTTGGACCTTTACGTTATCCCATTTTGTATTACTATGAGTCTCTTATTCATATATAATAAAATGGATTTCTTATTTTATTGCATTGTCGAATGTTGTAAAATGTTGTGTTGTTGATTAATTAATATATGGATGATTTACATTGTTACAAATAACTGAGGTGTAAATAATTGGATAACACATTAGGTGTATATCATTTGATAACACATTAACGCAATCATTATATCAAAACACAATAACAAAAATATAAAAACAATATTATTACAAAAAATATTTGATTTTGAGATGATTAATAGAAAAATTGTAAAAAAAATAAATTAATTAAAATATATACATATTGGTGCACTATATTCTTTTGAAATCACTAAACGATGTGTGGTATAAAGTAGTCAATGACATATTTTTTAGTAGTTATTGTTATGTTTAATTTGCTAAGTTTTTCTTAGCATTATTGCATGCTTTCCGAAATGCATAAGTATCTTCAATTGCTAATGATACAAGCTAAGGCAAAGCAGGGATCGACATTAATGCGATATTAATGAAGAGAGTTACTAGATAATGGAGAATCGTGTATGAATAACATGCATAATATATTTGTATCAAAAACTTTGTTAATTTGGAACGCGTTTTAGGATACAAGTTGTAGAATTTGATGTGATAACATCTTCCATCATTTTAGTACAAACATTGCCTTAATTTTAGTGTCATAGTTTGTGTGTCACTTTTCACATGTGATTTTATTTATATAAAGTGACATATTATTTCTGTAATGATATTGATCAAATTTTGTTTCTAATTAATACTCCTCTTCTTTAGATAAACATACTCTATAATGAACAAGGTTAAATGTTTTATGATTTTGACCTTTTTTGGTTTGTTATCATTGAGATCCAACCATAAAATATTTGTTGAGATTGCAATTTTGGATTGTTGGAATGATTTCTTTTAATGCAAAAATGGATGTAGCGCCCTCAAATACCCATGATGCAACCCGATTTTGCAAAGTTAATGATTGATATCTACAATTCCATTAATCTAAAAGAATTCTTATTGGATTTCAAGAAAAATATGTTCATTTCCTTTCCCATTATTTTGAATGGCCCGAAAAGAATCAATTCATAAAATGTTTACACTAAACCGTTTTTCATTGAAAGGATATGCTAAAGATAAAAAATTTATAACTATAATGGGTGCAACTACTATTATTAGGTAGGGATAACTTTAAATATAATGAGGGAAGTAATTAGTACTTAGTTATGAGATATAGTCTCCTGCATTAATATAATGGTTTATTGGTGTGAGATGATTATTTGTATCTATTTGATCTTTCCCATTTTATTTTTTATTTTTTATTTATTTATTTTTATTTTTTATTTTTATGTATATGTACATGTGTATGTAAATAAAATAGGAATAATAATAATGTCATACATTTTTTTCACAAGGAAAAAAACCATTATCTTGCTATTATTTCTAATCAAAGATAATATATCTAGTACATAACTTCTCATGTTTCAGTTAGATAGGTTATCCAAGCTGATACAACAACTACTAAATCTCACTATTCAACTAGGATGATATCAACATTCCTTTCCTGAGACACTAATAAAAAAAACATGACTACCTATACTCCCATTGGTCAAAGACAACCATACTAAAACAGACTTGAAGATTCATAGAAACAAAGATTTCCAAATCTTCCCAACACAACCACACAGAAGCAAAACTGACATAAAAGATTATCTAAGACAGAGACAAGGGACATGATTCCATGGAATAATTTCATACATTTATTTTATATCATTTTGGAGTAGTTCTTGCGACTATAGTAAATCTTTCTCTTTGGGTAATTAACTTATGCATTCCAAAGAGATTGATGCCATCTTTTTTTAATGATTTTGGTCAATACAACAAAGCAACATAGTCTAACATAGGATATTAAATTACTCAAATATATTTCACATGTTATGAAAATACCTTTTGGTTAAGGCATTGCAACTTGAGTATCTATTCTACCAAATTTTCCTAAAAATTGCACCGAAACCCAACTCTATTAAATGCTCTCTTGTGTAAGTTGATCCACAAGGGTGAATATGTATAAAGAAAACTTTACACTTTCATAAGGTGAATAATAACACCCCCACTTTACCCCTGGAGATGGGGTGTCGAGGGAGGAAACAATGGAAATGACCACCTGAAAAGAGGATGAGAGGTCCTATGTTGATGGGACAAGGGGCATAATACTAAGGTAAGTTTGGATGGTTCTAGGCTCTCTAGAATTGATGGTTACTTTCACTCGTTACAACCAATTCTATCAAGTAGTACCTTGGAAATCAAAAAAGACCATGGAAAGAGGCCCCCATGAATGGCATTACTTGACAAGTGATGAGCCAAAGAGATCATGACCAGAACCAGTTCTATGTAATGAATTGGGTGAGAAGGAATACAAGGATGGAGGAGTCAATGGTCTAAATTCATATAGAACATTGGTGACGGTGGTGGTATTCAATTGAGGCTGTAAGGTCCCTTTCTAGCTCCATGGATTACAAAAAACCTTGGTTCTCAGAGATAACTACCACCATTCGAGCAAGTTGTTTTCAGTTCTGCAGTTTTACAGTTTCAACCCATTTTATTTATTCAATAGAAGTTATTGTTTAGTGGATATATGTTTTTTTTCTCTGTGTCTCTGTGTTATTGTATCCAGTATATTACTCATTTCATTATGCTCATAAATTCGGATCAACGTGACAATTTAGGCATGCAAACCTCTCACAACAGAAGCAGGGCAAAGGTTTCCCCAACCCACAGAAAAAAGGGTGGAGCAAGGATGGATAGCCTCAGGACAACCAATCAAAACCACAAACAAAGAATGACAATGGGAATATAAATAAAGACATTGGGAAATGGTGTGAGTTTCATAACATCCCCTGACATAACAAATCTGAATGCCGATCGAAGGAGTCATTGGTGGCCAATGTGAAATCCTATGAATCAGATGCAAATTTCGACTTTGAGTCCGAACTAGAAAAAGGGAGATGGATCATTGATGCATAACCCAATGCCACCGTTTCTACCACCACCAAGGTCCATCCCAACAAAATTTATGACCATAGGAAGGTGAGCATTTCATTAAGAGATGTGGGTGAAGGGTACTCCATTGCACTTCATTGTTGATATCGATAGCTATAAGAACCTCATCTCAGTGGAGGTCATCAAGTGGTTGGATCTGCTGACAACACCACAACCACAATTGCACAGTATAGGATGGCTCTGCCAAGGGAGTGATCTCTGCATCAGCCAATAGTGTCACCTAGCCTATGACATCAAGCCCTTCAAAGATGAGGTATTGTGTGATGTTCCCCCCTTTGAAGTTTGTGATGTTATTTTGGGACAACCTTATTTATGGATACATCATGTTGTATATGAGTCTAGGCCTCATAGTGTTATTATTACTTTGGATAGGAAATTATACAGGATACCCAAGGTAGTCCCATCTACTACCACTTCCTTGATCTCTGTCAAGCAATGCAGGAAGGCCATCTCTCAGACCGAGAAGTTTGTCTTCTTCGTGATTCGTGCTCAAAGTGAATGAAAGGTTGCAACCACATCCATGGTTTCCACCACAAGTCTCTCCATGCAACAAAAGCAAGTGGATAAGGTCATGGAATAATACAAAGACATATTCTCCTTACCCAGTGGGGTACCTCTGTACTGTTAGTTCAAGTACTCAATCGATCTGACCCCCGACACATCGCTACCCAATGGGCCAGTCTATTGCCGCTCTCTTTCATAAAATGAGGAAATCAAGCACCATATCCAAGAGTTGCTCGAAAAGGGGCACATTTTCCCAAGCTCGTCATCTTGTGGAAGGCCAATCATGCTTGTGCAAAAGAAATATGGGACCTGGCGACTATGCATTGATTACCGGGCCTTGAATAAAATCACAGTAAGGAATCGGTACCTAATTCCCCGAATTGACGATCTCCTTGACCAACTCAAGGGGAAATAATACTTTAGTAATATTGATCTGAATTCCAGCTACCACCAGGTACCAATAGAGCAGACCAATGTATGGAAGACTACCTTGAAGTCCAAATAAGGTCTTTTTGAATGGATGGTCATGCCCTTTGGCTTGAAAAATTCCCCAACAACTTTCATGAGGATGATGGGCGATATCTTGCGGCCTTTCACCAATTATTTTGTGGTGGTGTATTTGGATGACATCCTCATATTCAACAAGAATTGGGTGGAACACTTGCAACATATTCAACAGGTTTGGCACACTCTGTGACAACATACGCTATATGCAAATTTGGAAAAATACTATCACTAGTTTTCATCTGCAAGACAAGTTGTTGTGCCATTTGGTCCATCTTTGTGCTCCATCAAGTGAGTGAGTGAAGCTGATTTGGGAAGATCACTACAGTTGGGTGGATGGAAAATGTAGTGTAGAAAAGACAATGGAAGTGTTGTAACAACATTTCTATTGGCCAAAACTCCGACAGGATGTTAACAAGTATATCAGGTCCTGCACAACTTGCGCCATTTCCAAACTGACCATTAAAAAAAAATGCATGTACACCCCTCTACTTACTCCCAGTAGGCCTTGGGAATTCATCTCGATGGACTACATATCGGGCCTTCCTTCAACCAAGTAGGGAAATGACTGTGTTTTTGTGGTTGTTGATTGATTTTCCAAGATGGAGATTCTGGTCACCTGCAAGAAGAGCAACAAAATAGAGGCCATTGCCAAGCTCTTCTTTGAACGAGTGTGGATACATTTTGGGATACGAAAAAAATCGTCTCAGATCAGGATAGTCAGTTCCTCATCATGTTCTGGTCAATCCTCTAGTGACGACTGGACACCAAGCTCACCAAATCCACGACCTTCCACACCCAAACAGATGGCCAAACCAAGGTCGTCAATAGGATGATCATGCATATCTTGCACTTGTACAATTCCAAGAATCCACGCACATGGGATAAGAGTCTTCCCTATGTTAAAAATAGTTACAACAGAGCCATAAATATCTCAACCAACCACAACCCCTCTCAGGTGGTGTTGGGATTTCAACCATTGGATCCCATTGATGTTGCACTACCCCTTGTGTCCACACATGTAGAATCATCCCATGCGCAAAGTGAAGCTGAAAAAGCCACTCTCTTCATTGAATGAATCCAACACATCCACCAACAGGTTTAGGATATTTTGTAGAAGTCCAATTCCAAGTACAATCAACACTAGGTTCCACACAAGTTTAAGGTGGGAGATAAAGTTTAGTTGCACTTGCATAAAGAACGCCTTACAGAAATAATTCCTTACAAAACCCCATCAAAAGCTTCGTCCACTCTGCTATGGACCTTACACCATCACCAAGGATGTGTTGAAAATTATTTTTAGCTCAACATTCCCCCCTTCCTTGGCTTGCATCCAGTTTTTAATGTGGACCTCCTTTGGCCATACTTTCCACCCTTATTGAACACCTCAGAGATAGCAGAACAATTGACATCGACATAGCTCAACCCTGACTACATGGAATATGAAACCATTGATCATATCATGGACACATAGGTCAAGGTAAATCACCAACATAAGCTTAAGATTTATCTTCTTGTCAAAGCGGGGCAACTCCCGCACCAAGGCAAGTGGCTCACCCAGGGCCAAATTCAAAAGAAATTTCCTCATCTGATGGGGGAACTCAACGCAATGGAGACCATTACTTCCTAAGGAGGGATGATTGATCCATGTGGATATCGGTGGCCACCCACCTCTTCCAACTAGCTCACATACAAATTTCATCTTGGAATTTATAGTTTTCATCTTGGTAGTTTTTTTTCTAGCTTTCTTGGTCCTAAACTTCCGGGGTCATTTTGAGGCCCTAAACAACATTTTTTGGGCCCGCCACAGTCACATTAAAGACAAAGTTAGAGTGTGATGACATAATGTGTATTCTTTGGATAGAACTTTCCAATGGGCCATCGTGCGCCTAAAATGGAGATCGTATGCAAAAGTTACGACCCTAGGAAGTTGATCTACCAACTTACCCCATCGGGGCCCACATGAATTTTGGTGCTTCATCTCCTAGGGTTAGGTTTTTGGATGTATAGGATTTTCTGTTTACTTCTTGATTCTAAAAATACTTGGAGGCCTCATTGTAATTTTCTCACACAAATGCGCATAGCCACCACATCTCTTCTTAGAGATTAGCTACCACCATTCAAGTAAGATTGTTTTCATTATGCATTTTACAGTTTCAACATATTTCTTTATTGAGTAGAAGTTAAGTTCCACTGTATCTTTGTTATTATTCTTTGTATATCTGTGTTTCATTTCGTTCCGCTCATAAATCCAGATTAGATTGTTTGGGAGGAACAAATACATGTGAAAGGATAAACAACCCAAGATTTGCAACATCTATTTTAGACTTGGAAATCATACAACTGTTACCACAAAAAGAGAATTTGGTTCCAACATCGGGGACATGAATGGAAGATGATCAAGCATCATACAAATCTCAGTTGTAAACATGTTTGGTATTTACTTTGCATGTGGATAGAAGAGGGAAGTCATCACTACCTTTCAACAATTAAACTAAGTTTGGTGTGTACTTAGACATTTTTTTCTCTTAGCTCATACAACTTTTTGGATCTCCTAGTAGAGTTTTTTTGGTTAGTATTGATATCATACTTTGGTTCAATAGAACTCTCCATTGAATCAATAGAAGGATACGTGTTTTCCAATTTAGGAGAAAACTTAGTTGATCTGGTTTCCAACTTTTCAAAAAAGGAGCATATGGAAGTGTTCCTACGTGTCTTTTCTATATCACCTATTGGATTCTTGACTGCAGTGGGAGGTATTAGACCATCAAATTTGGGTTTTTGATCATTAATATAATGGGATAATGTGACATGTAAATGGTTATTTTTCAACCATTTACATTTTAAACAACCACATACTAATGGCGTGTCATACGAGATATCCAATTCATGGTGTAATACCATTGACCCAGGCTGCAGGTTTCTAGAAGATGGTATCTTACAATTGGCAAGGTAAAGCAGTTATCCATTTTCACCAAAGATTTACCTACGATATATTTCTCCTGATAAGAGCTTGTGGAATTTTTATATTGGTGGAATATATTGAGCATCTGAACTCGATCTAGAATCATGATCCTACAAAATTCAATGAATAATTATTCAAATGCATGTGCATAAATGACATAAATTCAATAAAATAAATGAATTATAAATAAAATATAGACTTGAAGTGATGGGGGAGAATTTGATGAACTTGCAACGATAAGGAATAAGTTGGAATATGAAGAATTGGCCATTTGATATTATAACCTTTTTTCGGTGCATTTGAACCAAAACCATATTCAACACACAAATGAATTCTTAAATGAAAGTTTGTGAAGCATAGAACAATCTATCTTCAAACAAAATTTCAAATGGATTTTAAAAGTTATTGGTGCTCTTAATTAGTTACAGAAGAATCGGTGCATCTATATATAAGTAGGCAGTGGTGCATTGAATTATGAAAAGCATCGAAGCATCACCTCCATTATTGTCTCTAGAAAGAAAAATCTCTACAAAATTTAATTGCGGAGGTTTACATTCCTATTATGTCAATAAAACTGACACCAATGCATTTGTAGGTCTATAGCGCACCAAACACCTAAAATTATGTAATGCATTAAATGTATAGCAAAAAAATAAGCTAAAATCATAAATATATACTTTTCATCAGTGCTTTTATACGTACCAAGCGCACCGGTGCACTTTAAAGCTTATCTTTGCTTTAAATAGAATCAATGCTCTTTAAAGCATATAGGTGCACTAAACTATATAGCACACTGAAAATATGTTAATAGCGCTCGAGTTTATCATCAACATGCAAAAATATAAAGTGAAACAACGAGCATGGATTTTCATTTTTTGAAAAGTATGTGTTCATAAATGAAAACAATATTCATTATTTCATTATTTCATTTTTTTGGAAAAATTAAGAGGGGAGATTTGTGCAAGAGAGATTTTCCAGCAAAGACTTTGTAGTGGGTTGAGTTTTTTGAAGAGCCAAATTTGGAAGGGATCACCATAGGCCACATACAAATCTGCAAAGGAGAAATTTCAGGTTTGTGATTTCATTTTATTGATCATCTCAATTTCTCCCTATTTGATTCAAACTATTTTTAATGCATTCTAAAAAAAAATACAAGGGTTTCATAGTTTCTTCCAGTACTGGAAGCCCCAACTTTCTTGGTTCCACTCTCTATATTTCACAAGGGGATTTTCCTTTTTTTAAGCTATATATTTTTATAGGGTTTTTTAACTTGCATAAGGGGCGTTTAGTATCCATTGCAATGGTATAACTCATTGCATTGGATCTGAAACCCTATCGCTATAAGATTGTTTTCAAAAAACTATTTCATAGCGTACGATGCACATAGTACAATAATGTCTCACTAGTGCTCATATTTATGTCAACAACACCGATTATTTTAAAATATAATTACTAATGATTTTAATATCATATGCGCATGGATTAGTCGGTGCAAAATATGTAGTAATGAGCACCAATGCATAAAAGTGTGTTGAGCACACCGAGTTGTATTATTTCATTACACACACCGAAATATTATTTTATAAAAATACTTCATAAGTTCTATATATTATGATTCCTATCTTTTCTATTATAGAATATGGTTGATAGAAGTTCAAGGAAAATAACTTATCGCAGCAAGTGTGATGGTATGTCATCCCAACAAGAGAACAAGGCAAGTCCTTTAAGTTTTCTTAAAAAAATAATTATGTATTTCAATTATCAGTAGGTTTAAATTAATGATGTGTATTGGTTAATATATGTCATGCAGAGAAAAAAATGAAGAAACTCAGTAAGATGGTTCACAATCTAAGTGTAAAAGAGTGTAAAATATTTATGGAGATGTTGCAAAAAAGAGGAATTGGGTGGATCACACTTTTTGCTAAAATTGAATTCCTTAACATTAATTTCTAAGAAGTTTTAAACACTCAATTTCACATTTTTTTAATGTTATGCAGGGACCGCTTGTGAGGAAACAAAATGTCATTCTAATAGAACAAAATTTATGAAGGATGTAAATGATGGTGACAACTTGGTCATTGATTTAGTTGGAGTGGTGCTTAAAGTTAATGGGAGGGGCAGATTGTTTTACAAAACTTTGAGGGATATAGTGGAAATAACATATAGACCTACTTTCCACGTACAATACAAAAATCAATCCAATGACTCCAAGAATCAAGTTATACATAAACTACAGGAAGAGTTTCCAGTGCAAAGGTCAATGAGACCCATGAGACCTTCAATAACAAAAACTTATAATTTAACAAAAAAGAATCATTTAAAAAGTATTATTACCAAACATGTTTTTCTATAATATGTTCCAATAGTTACCAAATTAATTTGTTTTTCTATATTTACTTTCATTTACATTAAAAAAAAAATGTTCTTTTTCATTTTTTAGGAAGATTATGAAAATTCCTAGCGACAGACGAGGGGAAAGCCAATGCATCCTGGTAGGGATGTCCAAAAAAGTGTACAAGAAGATGGTAAAATAAATGAACATAATTAAATCATAGGAGGAGGAATCCCATCAACAACGTGAATCATAAGTATGCAATCATTCATTTATTATTTTATGTATATCAAATTTAAATATCATATGAAATACAATTTTCAATTGCTTTGTTGCAGAAAATAATAAAAAATGGAACCCATTCAACACATAAGATAAGATGACAAGGAAGAAAAGGGTTGATCGCAAATTCTGTGAGTACTTACGTTTTTGGCCTTACTTAAGATTTCATATTTGTTGTGATCTTTATATTTAAATAATGAATTTACACTCGTCCACAAATGTCTTCTAATAGGTGTTAACATACATAGAAGAGCCAACCAATGAATTGATCAACATTGGGTTAAGTAAGGGTTGTGAGTATATGTAGAAGTATCAATGTTTAATTAAACACTTTGTAAGTAGCTATGTTACTTAACTTCCCTTGTTTTATAATTAATGGAATAATAAGAAACATTATATTAATTATATCGACTATGCTTTTTCAGGGCGTATTAAACATGCAGTAAACAAAGTATGGAGGGCAGCCAACAAAAAATATTTTGATACACGACATGTGGCATGACTTCTAAAGCATATGTGTTGTTTATAAATTTAGTTATTACACTTTATTTTTATGTTTTTAGATGGAACATGAATGGGCGAACCATAAAAAAACAAGTAAATGAAGAAAACATTAGTTTAAATAGCCAAAGTAGAATATCTCCTACAAGTGATGAAGAAATGAGGCATGCATGCAACTCGAGTGATGACAATAGTTGAAGTGATAAATGACAATCAATATAATTGAATGTTACTGCAAGTTGTATGTTTTGGAATATTTGTTTGTGAAAATCACAGATTTTGTTTAATGTACTCAACATAATGTCCCAATTGCATGAGGACATGTTACCAATAAGTGTAATGATTACATATTGGTTTTATTTTGATTATTGTGGACCTTTACGTTATCCCATTTTGTATTACTATGAGTCTCTTATTCATATATAATAAAATGGATTTCTTATTTTATTGCATTGTCGAATGTTGTAAAATGTTGTGTTGTTGATTAATTAATATATGACTGATTTACATTGCTACAACTAACTGAGGTGTAAATCATTGGATAACACATTAACACAATCATTATATCAAAACACAATAACAAAAATATAAAACAATATTATTACAAAAAATATTTGATTTTGAGATGATTAATAGAAAAATTGTAAAAAAAACAATTAATATATATATATATATATATATATATATATATATATATATATATCGGTGCACTATATTCTTTTGAAATCACTAAATGATGTGTGGTATAAAGTAGACAACGACATATTTTTTTTATCAATATGCACCAGTGCTCATTAATTAAATAAAAGCATCAATGCTAACAATTGTGAAAAAACATTGTTACTTTAAACGACAAAACGCACGATTGATTATATTATTACTTTAAGCAACATGATATATGACTAGTCACACCTGTGTTTTACATATAATATACACACTTGTGCTTTATATATAATATATGCATATATGCTTTAATTATAAGATACACACCGATGCTTAGTAACAAAAAATGGTGCCAACATCTCATCTCAATTTATGGAAATTTCACTATCCTTTCATGGACGTGGTAGTACATGCACCAGTGTGACCATCTGTTAGCACATGGGAGTCACACTCTGAATTTTAAGAGTGTAAGCCCAATACCCATCAAAGTATAAAATACAGATTTATAAAATAGATAACAAATGGATGAAGGACTCTTAATGTCATTCACAGTTTACTCCATGAAATACATACAAGAAAAACAGGGTTTTGAATAACTTTAGTCAAGGCTTTAGAAAGAAAGGAAAAAGACTTCTATTATCCAAAAGATCCCAAGTCTTGGTACATACAATCACAAATATATTACTGTTGCATAAACATTCTAAAAGTATGAGCCTCTATACATCCATTCGAACCTGAAAAATTAAATCAATATAAAAAGGTGGATCAACAAGAAAGAAAAAGAGAATCTTACTCCCTACATGTGAACCAACAGGACCCAGCAACATAACCGATCTGGAGTAAGGTTTGGAATCCCGTTCTCTGGCCCAAAGTCTCCACCTTCCTCTGGCTGTTGGCGCACAATAGAACCCTGACATGGGACAACCTCCGTAAAAGAGGCTTTATTGGACCCTCCTGCTGTATCCTGTGCGGGCAAGCGGAGGAAACCAAGGAGCACCTCTTCAACGCCTGCTCTTACAGCCAACAGATCTGGGATTATGGAGCGCAACTCATGCGCAAATCCAGCCGAAATAGAAGCTGCATCAATAGCACAATTGAGAACTGGGACTGCGTTTCCTTCAACAACCCCATCTTAAACTGCATCTGGATCCTGTTACCCGGTTTCACACTCTGGCAAATCTGGAAAGAGCGGAATAAGAGAATATTCCATTCCCTCTCCTGTCCACCAGAGGTTACTTGGG
>JASDQU010099786.1:74331-93911 GCA_032191745.1 Picea mariana | reverse complement strand
GCCTTTAAATGAATGATAGTATGAGTAAAGTTTAATAACTAATTTTTCCCTTAAAAAACTGTTGCCAAGCCTAGTGAATTTAAAACCTAGGTCTAAGTAGAACATGTGAACAAAAAAAACTAAATGGACATGTAACAAGAAGGGGGTAAAGAAAATTCAAACATTAATAATTAAAGTAAAGTTTTAATGAAGGATTAAATTATTAAAAGGGTAAATGGTTGTTTATGTCTAAACTTGCTAATTCTGAACTTATATAAAAAGGGGAACTTAAAGAAAAGGGGAAACTTAAAGAAAAAAGGGGAATGTCTAACTTAGTAGGGAATCTAGCCTTTGGAACTTTCTATTTGTGAACTCAACTAGGCTTTAAGTAAGGAGTCAGCCATTTAAGAGATGTAAGGGAATAAAGGGACACCAAAGAGCGTTTTTAGGAATGCTTTTAGGTGGGTGAGAGAAATAGGCAAAATTGAATTAACTTCTGGTGCAACTAAGGGATCGAGTGACATGTGTAAGGGGGAGGTTTATCCTAATTAAATTTAATAAAAAGAATCTAATGAGGGTTTGGGAAACTAATCACTAAGAAAACTCTATAAAAGGGATGCTAGAGGAGGATTATAGATCACTTCTAGTAGGCGTAAGGTTACGCTGCCGATATTTTCTTGACTGATTTTCCTTGTGGGAGTTGGGATGCCCAACTCGATTAGAGAGTGATAGCTCAACCTTGCGAGGCGAGATGGGAGATAAATTTCTCTGGTTTGTGTGTGTGGCCCCTTTGCGACTCGGGGGCTTCAGGGGGAAGAAGAGTACCCCTAGCATTGGCTAGGAGGTACTGGTGAGGTCTCAACGGTTAGCAAGCAGGAGCTGGAAGGAGCGCATGCACGGGACATCGACTTTAGACTCTCCGCCTTCGGTTACAGTACACAGGTGTAATTTGCATTTGTACAAGTTGTTATATTTTCTGTGTATGAATATAGATATTGACGATTATTGTATTGAGTTCTTGTAACTTTAAAGGTTAAATTTTATTACATTTATCAGTTCCCTAGATTATTGTTGTAAACTGCAATCGATTTTGAACTATGAAGAAGTTTTCTGGAGTGGAATGCTATCCCATCTGCTAACTAAGTAATGGGCGTTTCACGTTAGCTCTCTTTATCACCTGTCCATATTTAAACTTTATTTTTATAGCCATTGATTGACATTCAGATGTTAAATACAATTTATATTTATCGATGCGTTATGGCATCGAGTATTCCCTGTAAGATATGGCTGAAGTATGTGGTATTTTGGAGGGTTGTTAAATATTTTTGCAATGATAATGATTGTTGGATTTTTGGAAAATCATTTAGTATATAGAATAATTTCATGTTGACTAAGTTATAATTGCGTGTGGTAGTATTGTTTTTTTTAAAAAATCGGATCCCCTTCTCTTCAACCTTCACCCAACACTCGGTTATTTTTCTAACTGTTACCTCTGCACTCCACACGCCACTCCCCAATGATTATGCCTTAAGGGCCCAACACGTTCCCCTTCAATCAACATTTGGGATTCTCTAAAGGTTTCCTTTATCTCTGCATCCATGCAACTAAACCCTTGTGTAATTTTTTATTTCACTTTGCGCTTGTGTAAGAACTGGAGCGCGTTTCCCTCAACAAACTATGTCTTTTCACTGTGAATTGATAGTCCTTCCCTCTGCAGATTGATAGTTTCCTTTTGTGCATTCTGATGCCCAAGGCATTGTACCCTTCACTCAACATTTTCTCTATTTCCCGACACATTCCATATCCACCGACAATGGTTGTTTTAATTTATTTCTCTCCCCAAAAATCATGTTGCCTTTATTGTGAGTGAGATATTCAGTTAGTGATTGCTTTAAAATTTTCTTCGACTCAACAAAATCGTGGTGGCCAGGCCTTCATTGTCGAACTGTGAGATGCTTGCATTTTTACTCCTATTGTTCTTACATAGCAAGGATTTTAGTGATAAAGGTCGAAGCACATGAGAAGCGTAGATAGAATCACCTGAGGAAGCATCTAAGCTTAAGCACCAGCTATACCACCAGTCGCTAAGATAGAAGCGTCTTTAGCAGCAACGAAGAAGGCAGATCCATTTCCGGGTACTACACCGAATCAATAGCCCCTAGATTCCCTTTGCGTAGTTCCTTATCCAACTAATCTGGTTGAAGTTATGGTTCCAAAGCCATATACTTGTGGATAAAGATCTAAAACCAATGCCCTTGGTTCAAGTAGCAAAGAAATACCCATCCCTCGCGCGCTGAGAGAGAGTGTTACTTGGATTTTATTTCTTGCTTTAAATCATTCTCCTTTCGCTCAGAACCATTTGTTACAGGAAAATCCCTCCGCGGACAGGTGTATTCCCTCTTGGATCTAGACCCCTATGACCAAGACAGAAAGGTGCTAGCTTTGGTCATTGACATCCCTTTAAACCTAGCTAAACTAATCTATAGAGAAGAGGAAGAAGATGTACCTTTTTACGATGTTTGTCCTCGCCCAGTTCCAAGTTGACCTCCGATCCACAAGCTCTTCAACATGTCCTGCAATCCAATCAAAGACAAATCATGCTTCCTATTCTACTACGATTAGTTTGAAACTATATCTATCCATTAAAGACAAGTTCATGTAGGCATACACAATCTTGAAGGAAACAGGCCAAGCACATGTATTAATGAGAACTCGATAGAGATACTTACAGACCTTTGATGCAGATGCAACAGCCTCACCAAGCTCTCCTTGTCCAACCCCTTGCTCAAATGATCCACAAACAAAATGACTATGCTTCACTGATTATCTCCCTTATGAGATCATAAGTTTGATGCTTTCAATGTCTCTCCAATACCACTTCTCATGAGATCATCAATTTGGTATCTCTAAAAACTCCATCTATTTTCACCATGAGGAGGCCTCCTTATATAAGCTTGGAGAGGCCTAACCACCTTAGAGATTCTTGGGATGGGTTGAGGATCCTTCTCCATCAGTTGTGGATCTTCCCTAGGATCCAACCTTGACCTCAGATTCGAATCCAACCAACTCCAAAGATGAGGGGGATTTTTCTCTGATTTTCCTCAACAACCCAAGATTTCCTCAAACAACCCAACACTCCCTCGAAGGAGGGCAAGGAGTGCTGACACTCCCTGACAGTGGGTAGGGGAGTGCTGCCCAAAATTTCCTCAAAAAATCCCAGCGCTCCCCCAGAAGGGTGCATAGAGTGCTGGAACGCTCCCCCAAAGGAGGTCAAGGAGCGCTGGCACTCCCTGACAGTGGGCAGAGGAGCACTGGCCTTCAAAATTCATTTTTAAGTGGTTTTTTTCATGGAAAAATATTTGTACTCTTCATCAAATGATTTCTTCTTCTTTAACCAGTCTTTGAGGGTGTCTTCAGGTGTTCCTTGTGATGTCATTCGAGATACGACATGGGCAAGATGACTGTATGATGTCTGCAACACTTGCGGTAGTTGTGGCCAAAGTCAGACACTTGCGACACTTGTAATGACGACAATAGGTCATCATTGAAATGAGTAATTTTGATGTGTAACATATTGCCCCCCAAAGTGTGAAGTTAGAAGACGAAAACTGATGACTGCAGTACTTTGTAGACTTTTTCGAGCAAGGGTATGGATGTGGAGAACCTGATAGAAGCTACACACAACCATCAAACAAATATTATGACATGTTTCAAACCCAAGGCAAGCATACCTATGCTTGGGTGATAAAGACTTGCAAGGTATGGCCACCATAAGATACACTGCGGATCCATAATTATATTAACAAAGAGTATAGCCACCAAAGATACAATATGGATCTATACTTCCATTACATGAACTCATTGTAGCCACGAAAATTACACAATGGATCTACGAGATGAAAAGATATAGCCACAAACCAATACAAAGTGGATCTATGTGATAGTATATGTGTCAATATTCAAGAGAAACTCTGTTGCAACTTGGGCAAGGCACATACCATAGTGATCAGTCAACCTAGGGTCTTCTTACTGATCTCGATGGAGTATGAGTCTAACCATGTGAATAGATGTCCTGATGTCGAACATGGTGGAAACCACTTGATTATTGGTCAATGAGGTAAACCGTTAACAAGTGTGAGGGAAATCACCATTGATGTTAATGATTCCCAAGGTACCCTAGTACATTCTAGCAAATGTGAATAGTTGAGCTGAATTCGAACATCCATGGAATCATCTGATCAGGGGTCAATGATGTAAACCCACTATCGGAAGCGAGGAGGCCTGCCATTGAGGCATGCAGGTCCCAAGGTACTAACTGGTTTTTAAGTCTAGTTCCTGGATAATGTTTTAAAKTTGACAAAAACAAACTTGTCGAAGGAGGGCCTTAATGTATTCCCCATCAACGACACGAAACTGACATAGAGATGTAAATTGGTGGATCAAATGAACATGGAATGACAYGGGTATTGAAACAATATATTTGTGATGGTTGAATCTCGAGGCAAATACTTCCCTTGAACACTAAGGCACAACAAATGAAACATGACATGGACTAAAACATGATGATGCAATGGACACTGTGACTTTCGTCGGGTGACCCAAAGGAGTAAAAAAATCAGAGGATTGGTTCAGTGCAGAGGTTCAGGGGATTAAAATGTATGCAAAGACAAAGTTCTGTGTTCAAGGGTGAATGTAAGAGTGACTGGTGATGTTTTAAAAAACTGCTTGGCTTGCTTCCTTCAAAATTCCCCCCCATCTAGACAGACGAGTACCTCTTTTTAATTTAACGAGCTCGAGGAGGATAACACATGCTCGATATAACTCACCTTCGGTAAGTCCCTCTTCTTTTGTTTAAATAATTGGAAGAAGTAAGGGTTTGGTCCCGTATGGGCCCTTCAATGTATAGTTTAGCGAGTCCATAGAAGGAAAACTCAGTGGTTTTCATGTTTAGAGAGTCTGAAAAGAACTTAAAGACAACTCCAATGTTGTCCTTTTTCATAATATTAGTCTCGCGAGGCCGAAAAAGAGATAAATTATCACTCGAAAGACACCCTTTCAAACCTTTTAACGAGTGGGAAAGGAAGCAAGATCACTCAACAATATTTTCATGTTTAGAGAGTTTGAAAAGAGATTAAAGATGACTCCAGGGGGTTCCTTTTTCGTGTATTCATGCGAGTCCGAAAAAGAGATAAAATTTTACTCGAATGCGTTCTCATGTTTGGGATACCCATGGATGGTTGGTACTCTTCCTCTGGCTTGAAAATCTAGCAGTATAACTCAAAAATGGTAATCAAAGGCTGGAGACATGCCCCCCAAGCTTCAATTCATTCACCGACTTTAAGGTTGTCATCAATTTCTGTACTATATGGAGAAAAAGGATAAGGGTGGATGAAATGAAGGTTCAAATGGGAGACTTGATGAAATAATTGACTTGAAGGGAGAGGCGACTGTTTTATTTTTTTTAACGAGCTTGACATATGAAAATAACTATGCTCATGGCTCCGGGTTCAATCCCTAGATTTCTGTTTCATTTTTTAACGAGCTTGCTACAAAGATGAAAACTATGCTCATAGTTTCTGTTCATTTTTTAACGAGCTTGCTACAGAGAGGAAAACTATGCTCGTGGACTCTTCTTTATCATGGCTTCCAAGAGGGTAATGCTTTGGAAGGAAACCATGTCAAGGGACAAAAATTGGTCATGGCTTCCAAGATATCTTCACTGGATGGAAGAACAACGATATGGAAGGAACACATGTCTAGGGTTGCATTAGGGGCAAGGAGATCATGCTCTAAATACCCTACCAAAGAGATCACCATGTCAACTGCCGGATCTAAGTCATCTTCATCTGCAGCTGAAGGCATGGGAGATAACGCCACATAATTGACCTGTGGCGGGGGTGATATCGTCTGCATATAAGAACCGTTTAGGGAGGTCATTGGGTTGGTAATCAAGTCAGGACCAACACATGAAAGTTGATCAATATTCACCATTCTTCCATCATGTGAGAAATATATCACATGAAAAAGAGTGGACACAATAGCTATCATGGCATAGACATAATCTCGCCCAAGGAGTAAATCGAAATCCAAGGGGTCCTGGACTACCATAACATCAATAAAGACAGTTTTCTTTCCCAAAGTTATGGGAAACTGAGGAAGGATCCATAAAGGGTGTCTGGTTCTTCTGTTAAAAGCGAACAGAGTCTGGGTAATTGAAACAAGCTGAGGATAACCCAAAGCTTTCCAAGAAATGGAGGACAAAATACTAACGGACGAACCTTCATCTATCAGCGCATGAGGAACGTCCCGAACACAAACCTGTACTATAATATTGAAAGGAATGTGAGAGGGAAGACGAGGTCCAGTCAGCACACCCTAATAAAAAAGGATGGCCTCATTACTTGGAGGGGGTTTTGTGAGAGAAGGAGGAATTCCCCCTAGCACGGTAGATTCTGTATCAATGAGAAAAACGTGGGCAAAATTGGGCTTACTCTCTAGTGGGAGAATAGGATCGATTGATAATGACATCAAATCGACCACTTGGGTTTCATTCTCCAAGGGGAGAATGGGGTTGACAGGTGGAAACAGATTGACTGCTTGGGTTGCACTCTCTAATGGGAGGGCAGGATCGACCAAACATGGGATCAGATCAACCACTTTGTCAACTGGTTCAACTAAGGACATGACCAGATTGACGACATGATCAACCAAACTGACCAATGAAGGGACCAGAACAACCACTTTGGCACTCATCAGAGGAGGAGTGGGATTGACCACGTTGGCACTCTTCAGATGAAGGGTGGGACTGACCAATGACTAGACTGGATCAGTCACTTGGGTTTCACTTTTCAGATGAAAAGTGGGGCTGATCGATGACAGAACTAGATCAACTACTTTGTTTAGTGGTTCAACCAAAGTAGCTAATTTCTGTTACAGGAAAATCCCTCTATGGACAGGTGGATTCCCTCTTGGATATAGACCCCTATGACCAAGATAGAAAGGTGCTAACTTTGGTCGCTGACATCCTTTTAAACCTAGCTAAACTAATCTATAGAGAAGAGGAAGACGATGTACCTTTTTACGATGTTTGTCCTCGCCCAGTTCTAAGTTGACCTCTGATCCACAAGCTCTTCAATAGGTCCTGCAATCCAATCAAAGACAAAGAATGCTTCCTATTCTACTACAATTAGTTTGAAACTAGATCTATCCCTTAAAGACAAGTTCATGTAGGCATACACATTCTTGAAGGAAACAAACCAATCACATGTATTAATGAGAAATCAATAGAGATACTTACAAACCTTTGATGTAGATGCAACAACCTCACCAATCTCTCCTTGTCCAACCCCTTGCTCAAATGATCCAAAAACAAAATGACTATGCTTCATTGATTATATCCCTTATGAGATCATAAGTTTGATGCCTTCAATGTCTCTCCAATACCACTTCTCATGCGATCATAAGTTTGGTATCTCTAAAAACTCCATCTATTTTCACCATGAGGAGGCCTCCTTATATAAGCTTGGAGAGGCCTAACCACCTTAGATATTCTTGGGATAGGTTGAGGATCCTTCTCCATCAGTTGTGGATCTTCTATAAGATCCGACCTTGACCTCAGATTCGAATCCAACCAACTCTAGAGATGAGGGGGATTTTTCCCTGATTTTCCTCAACAACCCAAGATTTCTTCAAACAACTTAGCGCTCCCCCAGAATGGGACATAGAGTGTTGAAACACTCCCCCAAAGGAGGGAAAGGAGCACTGGCACTCCCCGACAGTGGGTAGGGGAGCGTTGCCCAAAATTTCCTCAAAAAATCCCATCGCTCCCCTAAAAGGGTGCATAGAGTGCTGCAATGCTCCCCCAAAGGAGGTCAAGGAGCGTTGGCACTCCCTGATAGTGGGTAGGTGAGCGCTAGCCTTCAAAATTCATTTTTAAATGGTTCTTTTCATGGAAAAATATTTGTGCCCTTCATCAAATTATTTATTCTTCTTTAACCAGTCTCTGAGGGTGTCTTCAAGTGTTCCTTGTGATGTTGTTCAAGACACGACATGGGGAAGATGACTGTATGATGTCTGCGACACTTGCGATACTTGTGGCCAAAATGAGACACTGACGACACTTGTAATGATGATAATAGGTCATCATTGAAATGAGTAATTTTTATTTGTAACACCATTTTCTTGGACCTGCATTTTCCGGGCTTGGCCATCGAATTCGCCTGGGACACCAAATGCGGTCGAGGAGGCATGCGCCCATCCCGTTTCCACTTTTTCTTGGCGAATTCAATGATCCTCTCTGCGTACACATGGTATTTCTGGGCATTCTAGGTGGAGGATTCCCTGGCAACTCGTCCTCTTATTTATCCAGCGCATTGGGTTAGCGTGCTACTAGGAGATGGCCCGCACGAAAATCGGGGAAATTTAAGGTTGATCGTTGTGTGGTTACTTGCTGCTGTGTATTTCATGCTTGAACTCCCTTCATTCTAATTGTTTTCTCATTTGATGGATTTGCGTATTGGTTTTCTTTATTAAAAGTTGCAGGTGTTTTTATTAATGCCCCTTTAAATCTGACTCTAGTGTTCCTATTTTATTTACGGTGGCAACTAAATTGTTCCTGTTACTTGATTCCTTAGTCCACCTTATTGGAAATCCAGTTAACTGGATTGCGTTCCCTTAGATTCCTCTGTCTGTCATTTTATTTAAATTGCCGTTTCCATAATAATTGGACCAGAGTCATCTCCTTATTTTTCTTTCCCTTAACTATTAACTACAACAATCAATTTCCCGTCAGGCCTTCTTACGTATTGTTTGATAATAGATAATTATGGCATAAATTTGATATTTGATATCTCATAATTATATTGGTAATTTCTAGTTGTAATGCTAATTATATTGATAATTGTATTGACAGTCCATAATTGATAATTATGGCGTAGATTGATATTTGATATCTGATAATTATATTGGTAATTGCTAACTGTATTGCTAATTATATTGATAAATGTATTGACAATCCATAATTGATAATTATGGTGTAGATTGATATTTGATATTTGATAATTAAATTGATAGTTGCTAATTGTATTAGTCTTTGTATTGATAATAGTGTTGATAATTGATAGTTGATAATTTATGGTATAGATTTTAATTGCACTAAGGGTACAATTGAGTTACACCCAGTGAGGTTCTCATTATCCATAAAGTTCTTAACCTTTATTTATATAGTGATATATCAGTTCATCATTCCCTTTACTAACGTCTCCTTCCACAACGATAATGACGTAAACTAGAAGTTGAAGGTGATTACTTTCGTGCACCTTGAATAAGGTTGACATGTGTTGCTTGTAATCCTTCTTTCACCCAAAGTGTTAAAACATACCCTTGCGCCTTAGTTCATGGGATGATTATCTGGCTCCTTGAACGAATGCATTGTACTGACGATAGGTGTCATCTTAATCTCGTGCTTTAGGAACACGAGGGCCACATGTTTGTTTAAGCCTTATTTATCTCTTGCGCGATGATTAGCAGTGTCGATGATTGACTTAGTTAATCATTTCCTTGTGTGCACTAAAATTTTATTGCAACTCATGATGTTAGACCCTAGACTCCTAGTGCGCAACGAAACCTTGAAGTAAATACTGATCTTAGAGAGTTTAGACTACTTGCGCATAAAGAATTGCAATGTGGTGTTTGAACTTTAGACCTTAGTTTTCCTTGCACAATGAATTACATGATGATACTCTTGCGCCTCAACTCCAGGTGAGGATTGATATTAGCTATACGATCACATTTCCTTATTTCACAATTACAGTCGTCTACCTTGCACTTTCTTTTTGTTGTCGTATGTTGGATTAGAAACCCTTGCTTGCGTCAGGGATGTACTAATGGATGATTGGATTAACACTCCTTACTTGCGTCATCGAATGTGTTGACAAACAATGGATTACAATATCTACTTGTGCTGATATATTTATCAATGAATAATGGATTATCAACCTTTATTGCGCCATTAAACAATAATGAATGATCGATGTAGATAATAGACTTCTTGCGCCTATGAATTTTATGTCTTGTGTGATGGTTTAGAAATAGTAGATTTTTGCGCCTCGATGATATTTAACTTAATATTTGTATCGATGGGCGCCATCATTAATTGTAGAACACATTAATGTTGGGATGCTGTTAAATGGTGTTATTATGTCGATATGCGTGTTGTGGTTCATGGGGATAATGTGTCAGCACTGTATCATAATTGATTGACAATGCGTTATAAATGTTCGTTGATTTATGTGAATGATGTGTCATTGATGTTGCTAATTAATTTGATGTTTTAATTTTCCTTTAAAAAAATAAAAATAAATTGGCCTTATACGTCGCTTGTGTGTCGTAACGGCGAGGACGTTACACCAAGGAAGCAAAACATGTATTCTCTTTCCAAAACACAAAACCATCATTTATTCCTTTCCCTAGGCCCACATATTCCACCCCTCTCACCACTAATCTCAAGATCTAGAAATTAACTTGGGAAGAAATGGTTGAATGCCAACTTAAGGGTCTTTTCTATAATCGTGATGAAAAATATTTTTCGAGGAAAAAGTGTAAGGAACAAAATATTTTTATGGCCATTTCTAAGGATGTTTCTGATGAAGATGTTGATGTTCCTTATTTTGAAGATACCCCCCAAGAAGATGATCATACCCCTCCCTCTAACCCACCAGAAGTTAAAATGCTCATCTCACTGAATTCCCTTACTAGTTTTTCTGCTCCCCATGTTGATATTGAGAGGCAGGGGCATGAATCAATATCAATTATAATTGTCACTTTTTTACAACTTTAATTTCCAATCAAATAATATAACCAATGAAGAGTATAAGAAGAGATAGACAATTCACAATAGATATAAGTGGAAATCCATTGATTTTTTTTCTTATATAATAAAATATTTCATTCAAAGGAAGCTACAACTTCCAATTTCTCCAGCTCTGACTGGAAGGCGGCTCCAACCGCATAATTTACAGGCTCCAACATGAAGGAAGATACAAATCCCTAGAATCTATAGCTCCAACTAGAAGGAGGTTCCAACCCCTTTTCCTTTCCCCTTCCTTCCTCCCTTGAATATAAATGATAGAATCAACCTGCTGCTGTCACTATCACTGACACATCATCATCATCAAAATGGGTCCACATAGACTATCATTATCACTATCATTTATACATAATCATCATAAAATTGGGCCCACTTAGAGAACCTAGGTCCACATGGGTCCACACATAAACCCCAACAAACACATAGAACCTTGTTCAAAGAATCAACCTTCCATACTATATCGAACCCATAACAATGATCAAAACATCACCATAAGACTAGAAAATATCCTTCATAAGAGCTCCTTGTCCTCCTAGTTCCTTCACTACAAAACTTGTGCTTAGAGATAAAAAACTTGGATACTCTAAAAATGAGAAAATACATCCTGTATTTATAGTTGTTCTATCCCTATTTTTATTTTCTGGGCCAACATGGCTGAACTGTCCTCAATTTTCTGACTAGGTTGTCAGACAAAAAAAATCATATCTCCTCATTCCTAGGGAGTTAGAAGGAATTCCATATTCCATTGGAAAGGTATCGACATAATATTTCCAACCATGTAACATTTTATTCCATTTTAGTTATTTATGTAGAATAAAAATTCCCTCAAATATAGGCTATCCAAATTGACCACAAATAATGCTTTCAACAATCTCCATCTTACAATCTTGATATTGGAAATCTGTAGGCTTCTTCACTTGACTGCTTCTTCTAGGGTTGACATCAGTGAGAACCAATTTACAAAAATCTCCCCCTTTTTCATTGATGTCAACACTTATGGTTCCCCTGTCATCTTGCTCTCCCCCTGTCATCATGCTCCTAGTTTTCTCTCCCCCTTTCACATCAATGGAAAAGGATGACTCTTTTATTTGGGGATGCTCCCCCTAAAAATATGGCACTCAATAACATTTATTCTTTATTTTATATCTTCTTATCCTTTCTTTATTTGTTATGGTCCTTGGATATTTTTTGTGTGGCTTCAACTTTCTTTCTCTTTTCTTTGTCTAGGATGTATATGTTATTTGGTCTTCTTGTTGCTGTTGCAACCAATCTTCCTGAGTCTTTTTCTCTAATTTGACATTTTCGGGAATATTATGTAAGAGTGTATCCTTGATCACATATTTTACTGACACTCTTACATAATATTTCAGGAATATTATGTAAGAGTGTATCCTTGATCACATATTTTACGAACACTGAGGAGATTATGCTTCATATCTTCAACCATTAGGACATTTTCATCTTTTACATTTTCACTTCCAATATTTACTACACATTTTCCAAGTATTTTGACAGAGGAGTCATCTCCAAATGAAACACTTCCACCCTTTTTATTTAATATGATGAATTTTTTTTGGTCCCCAGTCATGTGTGTTGAGCACCCATTGTCTATGTACCATTCATCTTATTCTTCTATGTCTTCAATGATCAATGCTATTCAACAATATTCCTGGGTTGGATTCTCTTTCCTTCTCCATATTGTAGTTGGTTTTATGATAGGAGCATCTTCTTTCATATCTATGCAATATCGTTCTTTGTGACCAAGATTATTTCATTTTTAGCATATAATATTTCGATTCATCAGTGGATCAAATGGAATGTAATTTCTGTTGACATATCCATAAGAATTTCCATGTCTATTGTTTACACGATTGTTCCTTGGATATCCATAATCATTTCTATTTCTCACATAATTGTTTCTTCCATTGATTTTGCAGTGAATTTTTTTGTGTCCAAAGTTTTTGCAAGTATAACAATGACCAAGAAAGATATTCTCATACTCTATAGGGAGTGATCTTCTTGGTGCTTCATGTCTTCTGAATTTTGGTCTTCTGTTCCAGTTAGAGGTGTTATGTTCCTGTTGTTCTTCAACTCCTTGATTTTTCTCACACCTGGTAGGAAACAAACTTCTTGATGTTTCACCCCTTCCGAATTTTGATTTATTTCATGTTCCTACTGTTCTTCAATGTCTTCTTCATTGTTGATTCCACTTCTTAAGGAATTTGCATAGCTTCTAGAATTTCCATCATCTTCCTTGCTTGATTTATTTGTGTCTGGGGGTCTTCAAAATTTTACTGTATCCAAGTTCCATCTTATCATCTGGTGATCTCTGATTGCTAAGAATTTCATCCAACTTTTCAGTACCTTTTTCAAAATTCTTCAATTTTTTTGTTGTCAACATCAACTCTTTTCTTGTGTGATCCAATTCTCCTTTTAATTTCTCATAATAATCTAACTTCTCCTTCAAGCTGTTAATCGTCTTTTCAAGATCATGATTTTCTTTTTCACAATTTGAAAATTCACTTTTCAATTCTCTATTTTTGTTTCTGAGATTGCTATTTTCTTGTTCAACATGCTTTAATTTCTCATGATTCTCATCATCTTCTTGTTCACTTTCTGTAATGTGTTTGCCTCCTTAGAAAGAGTCAAAGCATGTTCCTTAATCAGATTCTTCTTAAGAATTGATTTCTTCTATTTCAAAATTTTTGTGATCATCATTATGATTTTCTTGAGTTATGAAGAGAACTTCTCTTACATCTTCTTCTCCATCACTTTCATCTGAAGAATTGCCATCCTCCTTGGAATGAGGGATATTTTATTGTGGTAGTTTTGTTTTTTCTTCAAAAGGATATTTCTTAGCATAGTGTCCTATTCTACCACAATTGAAACATTTAAAATGTAACTTACCTTTGTATTTGTCGGTTCCCCTCTTGAGATTTCTTACAAAATGTGTTTATTCTTCATTTGAATCATATCCTGATCTTTCTTCTACCTTGTGTTCCTTGTTCCTTTTTTTCTTCATCGCTTTAAACACCGCTTCTTTATTTGATTGTCCATTTTATGTACCTGTTCTCATTTCATATGCTGTGAGGGACCCATATAATTCATCCATTGTCATTTTGGTCAAATCCCTATTTTATTCAATGGCCAAGACCTTGGCATCATATCTCAAGGGAAGTGATATCAACACCTTTTGTACAACCAAGTATTCATTGAGTTCTTCTCCTAATCCTATGATGGAATTGGAAACTTCATATACTATGAGCAAGTAGGTTGCAATATCTTCCTTTTCATCCATTTTTCATATTTTCAAACTCCTCTCTATGTCATTGAAGCTTGACCTGCTTGACTTTCAGATCACCTTCATAGATATTTTTAAATTTATCCCATACCTCTTTAGTTGTGTGGCAACACATCACCTTTCTAGAGACAGTTGGTATTAATCCACTTAGGATAACGTGCCTAGCCTTTTAATCACAACTCATTAATTTCTTCTCATTTGGATCAATTGGAGCATATTATGAGAATTCATAGCCATTGACAACTGAGAGCCAAATATCCACTCCTAAATATATCAAGTAAGTTTGTATTTTGTTGCTCCAGTATGAATAATTGTTTTCTTCAAAAAGTGGAATCCCATTTGGAATGTGGCCTTCCATTTCTGCTCACAATCTTCTTTCTAGTGATTAGAATGTTTTGAAGGTAACCTACTTTGAAACCAATTGTTGATACTGAGAGGGGGTGTTATGACCCAAGGGGGACATATATATGGCTAAATGTATATGATCTGACCCCAAGGGGGGTCATATATGGGCCTAAATCTAAATGTAATGTGTAAATATATATGTAATAGGGTCGACCTAGTAGTAAAGGGCTTCATGTGCAAGTGAGAACAACTATTTATAAGAGATCATGTATTCATTATTGGAGACATGTGAATTGTGAAGTATGAATGGTATTTGGTTATTTGGAGGGGGTTCCCCTATTCTTTAAGGCGTTATTGTGTAACTTATATATCTTGAATTTGTGCCCCACGCTCACATTCTATACATGGTGTGTACTTCTGTTCTATTATGAAAATTTAATCATTTTGGTTCATTCCATTTGGTATCAGAGCACTCATCCTAGGGTTTTGCTTCCTCAATAAAGTCATTTTTGCATTTTTTCTATAAATTTTTATTGGGTCCACTTCAGAAAGTGAAACCTGAAGGATATTAAGAAGAATTATCAAAGCAATTGTGGTATGAATTTCATCTTTCGAGTCATTTTAATTTTGGTGATAAACTATGCGAAAGATAGGGTTTTTGACTAGTCCTGTGATGCAAACCCCCAAATTCACCTAGGTCTCGTGCGACCTCTCAGTCTAAGGATCATTCACATTAAGGAGATGAATTAGCTCTCGGGCTCTTGTTGAACCCTGAAAATTATTTACCACATGCCTTTCCCCTTTTCCCTGCGCACTAAATTATGTTTGCAAGGGTCTTATAACCTCAGTGGAGAAATCCACGTGACCTAGAGCTAAAACCGTAGGATAAACCCTTTAAATAGGATGAACTTTGCCACTTTGGAGCTCTGGGATTTGGGATTTCCAACAATAACACATAATGATTCTTCCGAACGCGAAAATCAAGAATAGCCGAATCAAAGAAGAGGATCAATGGTATGCACTTCGCGCCGAGATATACGACTCACAGAGGTTTCAGGACTCATATTTATGCTCAAATAGAAGTAGATTCGATATTAATGTTGTTGTCCTGTAACTCCACAAACCATGATGTTTTCTCAATAACATTTTGTTGTTGGTTGTAAGAGTCCTCTTCATAAGCTTCTAATTCTTTTGGGAATACCTCATTGGGTATGGATCATACCACACTTTGCAACGTTGTGTACTCTAAAACATACTGCACACTCCTTTCCCTTTCCTTTGTCTTGTTGATTTCAGGTTTTAAATATACAAACAATGATGGAATTTTGATTTTCTTTGCCACATTTATGATTTCCCTTAGCCTAAGGACACCAAGAGTAACATTCCTCTGTTCTACAATACTCATGAGGTCATTACCAGGAACAACATTAATTCTTCCCTAGATCCTCCTTCCTTTCTTCTTTTCATATTTTCTGTTGAGGGGGAATTTAGTAGATTATCAAAATATCATTGGAAGACTTCCAAGATCATCATTGCTCAATTATTCTAGTTGGTATGTGATTGAAGATTCATCATCATCATCATTGTTTTGTGTAATTGAAACTTCTCCATTCTTTTCTTTAGAATCTTCTTTTTGCATTTTTGTTTCATTGGCTAATGAACTATTGATTTGCAGGTAATCATCAAGAACTACACTTGTGTCATATTCTCTTTTAGGAATTCTCCTTTCTTGAGCTTGATCCACTTTATATGCAAAAGTTTGATTTTCACATTCCTTATTAGAAACTTTACCCATAATTCTTCTATTCTCCACTTCGTCAATTTCGGGTGCAATATTTTCTTCATCTTCCTTGTTTTGTACTTCATATTTTCTTCTCCATACTTTCTTGTCCTTATAATTGAGGATATTTGTCTTTGTGGAAAACCTGCATATATAGGTTATATGATCTAAAATTGAAGAAGACTTGAAACTTGAATAAATATTGCAAGTGAAATTGTTATGTGTTTTTAAAGCAACCGGATCAATTTGCAACACATAATAAAGGATTACATATGTAAAGATACACATAGACAGCATAATAAATCATTGAACATAAGACATAAACACAGCAACTTGATAAAGGAGTTCACCCCACTTCGGGCTACATCTCCTGGTCCAGCTTCCAATGGATCATTATTATTAAATTTATAAAAGTGCTAAAAAACATGTCTTACAGTGCTCAAAATGACAAACTGACTGCTTCAATGGCTCCGCAACGTCCCAAAACCCCTGTCTGGGCTCTTTCGGCACCTGAAACGGTCGAAAAATGAGAAAGATATGCCTCCTTGAAGCTCCTTCTCCAACTTTGCTGTCTCTGGTTCTACAATCTACACCCTTGTGCTTCCAACCTAGCACACACGCTCTTTAAAGGAATAAAAACCAAGACCCGTACGCAACCGCGCACCGATATAAACCATAGAACGGTTAGGGCGCCTCCAGCCCCTAACCGCCTCATCACTGGGTCATATTACTCACGCGACCATAGGCTCGGCATAAAAGTCGTTGGTCCGTTTCAAAACCGTGCAAATGGATTTAATCGCGCGCACATTTTAATACAAAGGGTAACATATATATGTATATGCAATGTAATACATTGCAACAATACATAACGTGCAATATTAAATCGGTCATATAACATATGGTTCATACGTATAGTTTAAAACTATGGGTCGGGGCTAAGCCCCGGTCCGCCCCCCTTCCATATAATAGAACGACCAATGTTAAATGTAATTGCATTGGTATATTAAACAAGGAACAATGGCGGGGCTAACGGCTAGCGGAGTGTTACAAAGAATTTTCAAAGGGAGAGGTCCGGGGGTCGAACCTCGCGGACTCCCCATAACCTTTTACATATGAAAAATAATGACCAACTGGATAGTGACATGTGGCGCCAATGGGTTGGGCCACGTGTCCAAATTTTATTCGTTGCAAATGACATGTGTAGACATGTTACTGGTCCATGAACATCCAACCAAAATGCGCCACATCATCAATATGCCATGTCATCATGATGGTACGGCCCTCCACGTGGCCGTACGGACTGTACGGACATGTATAGTCAACATCCCAAATTTTTCCCTGTTTGACTTGGCGGTCAAATCGCGATATCTCCTCCATACGAACTCCATTTGCGAAAATAAATATACCGCCGGAATCAGGAAAACGAGACGGACGCAATGACACTGTTTTCGTCGCAATACGAGCACTTTGAAAATTGAGCAAATTTTGATCCCCTGATCATTATATGATCATAATTGTTTCATCTTTGACATTCAAAATTTAAGTTTTGTAAAGGAGAGAAAGAGTTATAGTTTATTTTCTTTGTATTTTTCTTATTGTTCTTATACCTTTGGTCATTTATAAGATTGTATCTTCCATAAGCCTTACAATGTACTGCCTTATGTCCAAAATTATTGCAAGAGAAGCAATAGCCAAGGAAGATATTTTGATGCCTCTTTGGAGCAATTTTTCTTGTAATTGTGTTCCATATGTATTCATTATTTTCTGAGGGGAGAATAGATTTATGTTGTTTTAAATAAGTTCTTATCTTGATTTCTTGTTTTCTGAAGGAGCTTTGAAGAGCTGTTGCATAAGTTTTTGGATTTTTGTTAATTTCCTAATAAGTAAAGTTAGGTCATCTGTTAAATTGCTTTTGGTCATAGCCCAACCCTATATTATTGCTTGGTGATATTTGATTGTTAAGAATATCATTCAATATTTTTTAATTATTTTCAAATCTTGATTGCTTCTTTTCTTTTTCAATTTATCTTTTTAGTAGGACAATTTCAATCTCTAGCATTCCATAGTCTTGTTCCCTACCATTGAGTTGTTTTAAAATGTCTTCTTCAATTTTTTTGGCTTCCTATAGTTGAGTCTTCAAATCATTGATGACTTTCCCTATTTCTTTGATGGTCTTTGAAACTTCTCTTTCTCTTGACTTTTGTGCTTCTTCATATTCTGACAGTTGTTCTCTTAATGATTTATTCTTCTTTTTATACTTCCTTAGTTCTTCAAGTGCATTGATAAAGTCTTCTTCAAGGTTTACTTCTCCTTCATCTTCATAATTTTCTTCATTGTTATCAACATCATTATTTTTCATTCTCATAAATAGAATCTCCACATCATCTTCACTCATGTCTGAAGAACTTATGTCTTCTTTGGATTAGAGGTTTTTCTTTTTCTTATAAAATTTCTTCTTGTATTGGTATTTATCTCTTTTATGGTCTTTCTAGCTGCAGGATTCTTCATCATCACTATCCTTCTGCTTGGGATAGGGAAAATTGTTAGCAAAGTGTTCGATTCTGCCAGAGTTGAAACATTTGAAGGGTAACTTTCCTTTATATTTTCTAGATCCTTTCTGGAGTTTCTTTATAAAGTTGGCCTCTTCTATATCTGATATCTATGACTGATCTTCATTGGACATCTGCTCCTGATTCCTCTTTTCTTTTGATGTTTTGAAAGTTGTTTCTCCTTTTTCTAGTCTCTCTTTCCTTGTTCTCATCTCATATGTTGTGAGGACCCCATGTAGTTCATCCATTGTGAGATTATCAAGGTCTGGTATGTCTTCAAGGGTAGAAATATTGGCATCATACCTCATAGGTAATGATCTCAAGATATTTTGGACAATGGGTTGATCTTTGAGTTCTTCTCCTAATGCTCTAATTGAGTTGGTCACTTCATCCACTCTCTAAAGATATTCTTCTATGTTCTCTTCTTCTTTCATTTTCAAGTTTTCAAATTGTGTTATGTAGGTTTGTAGTTTGGCCTATTTGACCTTGCTATCTCCTTAATATATGACCTTTAGTTTGTCCTAGATTTCTTTTGCTGAATTACAATGCATTACTTTAAAAAATATAGGGTTGGATAATCCTCTTAGGATACCATTGGTTTCTCTTGCTTTGGCATTGCAAAGCTTCTTTCCAGTTGTGTCTGTGGGAGTAGTAGCAGGTGCAGTGTAGCCATCTTCTACAGATTGTCAAATATCACACCCCAAGGACATTAGATAACTTTTCATCCTCACACTCCAAAATGCATAATCATCCCCTTTG
>JASDQU010099786.1:57654-74281 GCA_032191745.1 Picea mariana | reverse complement strand
GGGGGTGAATCAGTATTGATATATTTTAACAATTATTTATCAAATTTTATTGATTAGTAAGAACTTCAGTAAATAAAATAAATAAATATAAACTCAAAATACAAATTACAAGTTTTTATATAAATGATTGAGTTTAGAGAACCAACTCTAGGAGACACAAATTCCCTTGTTTCAGGGCACCAACCCTAGGAAGCACCAACTCCCTTGTTTCAGGGCTCCAACCCTAGAAATCACCAACTCCCTTTCTTTAAACTTTAATTAGAAAAGGATACTAATCCTTCCTTTCTCCTCCCTTCCACCCTCACTTCATAAGTATCTTTGTTTTTTTCCTTGGACTCTGCACATGATTTATCTTCAGATGTAGACCACATAGACACTTTTCTTTCACCATACCTTTCTAGTATATAGTATTCCAATAGGTATGGAATTTAACCATTGTGTATTTTTAATAATGAACCATTGCACCTCTTCATTTAATTAACACAAATGGTAACCTTTTGTTTATTAATTGATTTTCTAACACCAAATTAGACAATGATTTTCATATGAATATTTTAGAGCAATGGAAATGAATTTTAAATTTATACGACATGGGTTTTGTGTAGAACATGCCCAATTAGTTGACTCATGGGAATTTTCCTAGAAAATGTGAGGTGGATGGTACGAGTGGTTCTTTGAAGGGAAATTGCTCAGATTTATTGTTGCGACCACCTTCTAAACTTACCAAATGAAGCATCCACTTCGGCAACATAGATTTGGTCACATATCCACATGATCAATAGCTATGACCAAGAGTTATGTCCTTGGTGCTTATCCTCTTAAGCACATGTTCTTCATGTGATTAATCCATGTAACCCAATGTTGTGACCACATGATAAAAATGGTGCTTAATCTCCAAGTTCCTTACAAGCTGTCTCTTCATCGCCCACATGATCATAACCTGTGACCGAGGGCTGGAACCAAGTCCTCCAGAATTTGGTCTTCAGGATATTCTCCCTTTACAATCTTCCAACTCTCTACATTTTGACCTACTGAAGTGGTCATAAAGTAATGTTGACTGCTTACTATCGGTTGACATCTCCCCCTTATGCTATCCTTCCACTAGATTAATTCAGTGGTTATGACTTAATCAAGTGTTGAGATGGACGGTATTTATTTATTTCAGAACTTTAGTACTCCGAGACTCTGTGATATTACAACTCTAAAGTCATTCAATTCCCCCGGAGTTATACCTCCGAAGTCCTTACGCCATCCTTCCATTGTTTGATCTAATGGTTCACATTACTCTTGAATTCTTCCCTAGATCTATCGGTTGGTGGGATTTTGGGGCTTCGACACTCTGTGACTTCAAGAATTTGTGGCTTACCCTGTCCTTCCACTATAATTGATCAGACGATAGAGAAATCACATGATTTTCCTTCTTGATCTGACGATTGGCGATATTTCGAGGCTTCAACACTTCGAGAATTCAAAAATTTGTCTTTCCCTGTCCTTCCACTATACTCGATCAAACGATCGAGAATTCACCCAAAGTTCTTCCTTTATCCGACAATTGGCAATATTTTAGTGCTTTTACGACTTCATGATTTCATGCCTCTGCCTTGTCTCCAATAATCTCCAAAGTGGTGAAGTTCCGTAGTCCTGAAGATTTATATCTCCTGCTTGGCTTCGATGAGTGACTAACGATCGATCAATTCAATCTAACGGCTCTGGTTATACCTGAAATTTCTCAACTAGATATGATGACTCTCATTTATCAGCCTTATCCCGAAGCTTTATGGACCTAGGATCAATGTCCTTCAGAGGTTCGATTCCTCTAAGACTCCTTTGGATTTACACTTGGATTCCAATTGAACTACGATCATTGATCTGTGCCTTTGGTCAGTGATTGATGGTTTTCATATCTCCCGACTGTAACAAAGTTTCCTCATAGTTATGAAGGTGTTTCTACAGTTGACCTATTAGGAATTCGATCCCAATAGAACTTCCTTAAGGAGCTCTTTTTCTTGAGATTTCCTTCAACCTTTCCAAAGGTCTTACCGTTGCACACTTTGATTCCGTGCAACCTAATACACTATCTCTCCTAAGCTTTAGGATCTCAAAGACATATTCTTTATTAATGACAATACSATATTGATCTTCTTGACATCAATGCCAACACAATAATACCATGTCCAACATTGATCATATTGGCCTTCTTTGACATCAATGCCAACACCATACCACCATGTCCAACAAGTTGGATCTTTGTTCTATATATCATCAAATCAGAATGAAGCAAGAAGACATCCCCAAAATAACCTTTAGAGCACATGAAGGTCATTGTGATATTTTGGCGATGCCATTTTGACTTACTAATGCATGTTCAACATTTCAAATCTTGATAAATTCTATTTTCAAACCATTCCTTAGAAAATTTGTGTTAGTATTTTTTGATGATATGATAATCTACAAATTTTTTTAAGAAGAGCATTCACAACATGTTAAAATGGTCATAAAACTATTAAGAGAGAAACAACTATATGGAAATCCTTCCATGCACTGTGCCCTTGGGGTTCAAGAAGTGGAATATTTGGGTTATATTATATCTCATGAATGTGTCAAAGTGGACCCTAACAAAATCAAAGCTATGATGGAATGGCTAATTCCCAAAACCTTGAATAATCTTAGAGGATTCTTATGATTGATGGGATGTTACCGCAAGTTTGTCAGGAATTATGGTCAAATAACAACACCTCTAAAAACATTATTAAAAAAGGATGAATTTTCTTGGACTCAATAAGCAACTAAATCTTTTGAAAAACTTAAGGACGCTATGGTACAAATCTTTTCCTATCCACGCCTGACTTCAMAAAAACCTTTAAAATGGAGTGTGATGCATTAGGACATGGCATTGGTGTAGTTTCAACTTAAAGGAAAGAAATTACTCAAACCAATTTAAGAAAAGAAATGTTGGCCACATTACATGTAGTTAAGAAATGACACCCTTACCTAACATGAAGACACTTTCATGTAAAAATAGATCATAATATTTTGAAGTGCTTATTGGAAAAACAATTATCTTCATAAAAGCAACAAAAATGGGTTTACGAAGATGCTAGTTTATGACTTTGAAATTATCTATAAAAAAAGAAAACAAAATATGGTGGCAGATGCACTTTCAAGGAAAGAAGAAGACACAGAGGGCTTATTATGTGTTATTTCCATTATGCAATATGATTGTGTGGAAGAAGCAAGGATAGAATGGAAGCAAGATTAGAAGGTATACAAGATCATGAAACAACTACAAGATGACCCAAGTGCATTAGATAAATTGTGTGAAAAAATTTACCGTGGTATCAAGATTGCCTATATTTATGTAATAATTCCCATCTCAAATAGAAGGTCCTTTTAAAATTGCACATGTACCACATGATTAAGAAGGATTTTTTCTCGGAAGGTCTTAAAATTTGTTTTCAATATTTTGTGGCCAAATGTGTAGTCCTCCAACAGAATAAGGGAGAGATAATCAAGACCCCATGTTTCCTTCAACCATTAGATATACCAATTCAACATTGGGAAGAGGTTTTAGTGGATTTTATTACAATTCTACCCAAGTTCGAAGGAAATAATTTCATCATGGTAGTAGTGGATTGACTTAAAATTTATGCCCATTTTTTTCTTCCTTTCTCATCCTTTTAAAGCAATTACAATAGACTCAACATTCATGGAAACAACTCAAAAGCTACATGGAATCCCCAAGACTATTATAAGTGATAGAGATCCAATTTTCATTGGAAATTTTTGAATTGAATTATTTTCTTGTTTGGGTACTCAATTGGATCACAACTCCTCTTACCATCCTCAATATGATGGGAAGATTTTGAATAAATTTCTAGAAGGGTATCTTTGTTTTTTTACATTTGATAAACAAACATAATGGGTTAAGTAGCTTCCCTTGGAAAAATGGTGGTACAACACGTCCTTCTATAATTTATAAAATATGTCCCCATTTATAGAACTTTATGGATATCATCCTAGATCCATCACATCATTATTTAAAGGGAAAGATAAGGTTCAAGTAGTCTAGCACCACATAGAACAACAACAAGTTGAGATTCTCAAAATACTGAAGGACGGCTTGGTTACAACACAAAATAGGATGAAACAATAAGAAAATCAATATCACAATCAAAGATAATTTGAAGTTGAGGATTGGATATTTTTGAGGATACAACTATTATCACATAAAGTTGTCAAGGGTCGCAAGCCGCATCCATGAGCACAAAGAACAACACTCAGAGCGACTCATTCCAAGCCCGAAATCAAAGGCCGAAGCCTAAAATAGATCTGGACCGTTAAATTATCCAGAATGCCATGCGTCATCAAATCCTTAGCTCCAGAGGTTTTTCTTTGAGGAAAATGTGGTTTGAGAATTGAAATTACCGAAGGCCGATTTGCAAAGCAGATCTCAGTCGTTGATTTGAAGGGGGAATATTTGATCCATCAATCTAAAGCGCTAGAGTTGGGCCGTTGATCAAGAAGCCTCATCTCAGATCACAAGATCAACGGTCACACTCCATTGCGAGTCGGAAGGTGCGCACGTTTTAAAATTTTAAGGGCGGGCCACAATCAGAACCATGGTTTTTTGAAAGGGACGCGTGGCGGTTCATGGTGAATTTTGGGGACAAAAGTGGTTTGCTTTCATACCACCCTTGGTAGTGCCCAGAATCACGAAATTGTGTAGGGTCATGGCCCTAGGTCACATTGAGGATGGAGAGATGGAGAGGAGCTGTGCCAAAGGCTGAAAGCACCTCACTCCACATCACCCCTGCGCATACGCTATCAGACTGCCACCTGCAAAGCTCACATTGGTCACAGAAAAAGACCATTCATGGCCTCAAGGTGTCAGGATGGACTTGCAGAAGTCATTGGCACTATCTGAGAACAATTATGGGTGTCAGGCCCAGTCCTAATCCCAATGAAAACAATTATTGAAGATTGTGGGCTGCAGTTGAGACCTTGCCTCATCCCATAAATGGAAAATATTGTAGAGAGAAGCCACGAAGGCACACTTACGATATGAAGCTTCCTTATGGGCAATTTTTCCTGTAAAGCACATAACTATGCCTGGATCGAGTCTGACATAATGAGGTCTGCACAACCTGACAGAGTGGGTGTCGACTGAAGGCTTTGAAGGCAGTGATCTGATTAAATTCCTGGTGGTTGCAACATTTTAGTATATATAGGCAGTTTTGATATTTTGTTAAGGTCGAATGGTTGAGCTAGGCTCCTTGCTATTGTAATATTTTGATTAAGAACATTGGTTCTCTGGTTATGTATTTGCTTTTGAGACATCTTGGTTAATCTAAGTCAACTTTCTTGCTCCATCTTATTTTCCTCTGATACTGAGAGAGTTCATGAATGTCTGATTCACATGAATTGTTGTAACTGTATTATGATGAACGTTTTGATTATAGTGTTGTTATAATTTCTTTTAATTTCCTTGAAATTTAAATCCAAGAGGATCTTGTGTTTGAGTTTTTCCTCCTTAGGTTGCTTGAAGACCCGATGTCCATAGCAGATCTCTACACTCTCCTCACCAAAGTCTTCCCTCTATTCACCTTTACTCCAACTTACTAACTGAAGTTGATTCCAGACCTCAAATGCTTGTGCATGCTAGTCCATATTTCTTAGTTGGAATGTTATTATCATTGATTCTGCGCCCATTTGACCTCTTTAAAACCAACCTGTGACATATAAACTAATGGGTACTGGGATTATCCTCATTACAGTCTGAGGGTGATTCCTAGTGCTAACATAAATGGCGCTGTTGTTGGGGATGGATTTGAGCAGATTGAAGAGCTCCCTGGGAAGAACGACATAGATCCAACTCTTGATGGTAGACAAGAGAGGGATACATAAAATTGACTATAATCATCTACCTGGCGACTCCACAATCAGAGACTGCACTGGGGAAGATCCTATTGATTGAAATATGAAGGGAATGACTAGGTATCAACTTATGAGCTTTTTGCATGAAATTTTGTTATTCTTTATCAACTCATTTTTTCTTTTCCCTTCACATATAAATATGACCATATTTTTCTTTGTTTATTCAGTTGATCACCAGCCTTTCTTTATATATCCATCCTTGGAGGAAGAAGCCATAATTTTTGCATGTGTTGTAAATGTTGATCCTATATCCTCAGCTCAGCCTATTCATAAGGATAAACTTCATACTGAGATCCCTTCTGGATTCAATCACCCTTGCATCCATGAGGAGGTTGAAACTAATCCACAACCTCCTCAAATCTCATCACAACCTACTGTTACCATTGAGCCTTTCCATCAGTGTGTTAAGCCTCATATTTAGCCCACTAGTTTTCAAACTAGAATAAGAGATAGGCTGTTTAAAACTTTAAAGCTTCCATATCATCTTCATCCTTATCCTCCTGATTTCTTTAAATATCTTCCTCTTTTTTCTAGGGAAGATCATGTTACAGCTGAGAGGCATGTGGAGTCCTTTGAGAACTTTTTTGGTCAATTTGAGATTGCTCATGATGATGTTGCCATGATATTTTTCTCAAATTTGTTGTTTGGAGATGTTGTTGTGTGGTTTAAATGTTTGGGAGCTGACTCCATTGGTTCATGGGTTGAATTATGCAATGCATTTTTGTAGTGGTGGGGTGAGAACAAGTCCCTTGATCAGTACTAGGATGATTTTAATGCCTTGAGGAGAGGGGAAGAGGAAGCCTTGGCCGTCTTCAATAGGATGTTTTACCGTGTGTATCATAATATGCCTGTAGAGATCAGACCCACAAAGACTGTTGCCATGGTGTACTATGTCATGGCTCAACATTCCGAGCTTGTCCTTCACCTGAGAGAAAGGAAATAAACATATTTATCTCAGTTATTCATGGATATTGGGGAAGTGGAGGACAACCTCCGAGCTTGCGATAGGATTCAAAGTTAGTATCATCTCAACTCTGAGCGTAAGGCAATTTTTTCTTCCTGTCCATATGAAGGAAAAGCTGTTGATGATTTTGTATTCGAAGAATGTATTAATGAACAACCCTGTATTGATAGAAATCATGTGTATGAACATCTAGGAGCAACAGTTACTATTGTTCCTGAAATAGACATTTTTAACAGTTATTTTCCTGATAAAATTATTGATTTAAAGGCTGATCATAGATATGAAAGACAACCCCTTTTTGATGAATATCCTAGTGATGATGAGAATCAAACTTATCTTGTATTTGATCACTATGAAGACAATAAGGATGATGCATAGGTTGGCCTTGTCACAGAAGACATAAAATTTGACCAGGAGCATCCCTTAGTTGAGGCACATGAATAGGTCACTTATACACAGCTTGAAGTAAATCCACGGTCATAAGTGGATCAACAGTCACCTACGTCCATCCTTCTTCCACTTGTACCTACATTTCACAGTAAGAAGCTTTTGGACCCACAGATGCCTGCGGTTGTCTTTCAATCAAGTGTGTTTGTAGGGGACATCAAGCAAGCTGCCAACAACTCTGAAAAAGTGAAGGTAAACTTTCATAAGTTAATCATGCGTTTCCTTCAGTTTCATGACCATGTCGATGAGTACATAAAGTTACACTTTTCAAATTCTTTGGAGCATGCAAGCTTGATCTTTTTATTAGCATTTGAAGGTAATATGGGTGATCATAAGAATGAAATTAGTCAGCTGTCACACTTTCCTTGTCTTTTATGGATCATTTGCAATGAAGTGAAGGATTCAGTTATCAAACAATTTAAATGGCTATGGTGGAAGTTTTATTTCACCTAGCATTTTGTAAAAGTCAGTTAACTTAGGTTTTGTACATAAATAAGCTCCCTCAGGAGCAAGTGTGTTTGCTTTCATTTTTAGAATAGTGTACGTGTCGGTCTGTTTTCTTCAGTATGATGTTTCATAGCATGACCCCATAGACCAACAACTAAGGAACTAGAACTACTTGTTCTTGGCAGCTTGCAAGGAGCATGCCATCCCTTGTGGAGCCAAATGTTATCACATAAATTTGTCAAGGGCCGCAGGCCGCAGCCATGAGCACAAAGCACAACACTTAGAGTGACTCATTCCAAGCCTAAAATCAATGGCCGAAGCCCAAATTAGAACTAGACCGTTCAATTATTTAGAATGCCATGCGTCATCAGATCCTCACCTCCTAAGGTTTTGGTTAGAGGGAAATGTGGTTTGAGAATTCAAATTCCCGAAGGTCGATTCATGAAGCAGATCTCAGCCATTGATTTGAAGGGGGAAGGTTCGATCCGTCAATCTAAAGCGCCAGAGCTGGGTCATTGATCAGGAAGCCTCATCTCAGATCACAAGATCAACAGTCACACTCCATTGTGGGTCGGAAGGTGCGCACATTTTAAATTTTTAAGGGAGGGCCACAATCAGAACTGTGGTTTTTGGAAAGGGACGCGTGGCGGTTCATGGTGAATTATGGGGACAAAAGAGGTTTTCTTTCATACCACCCTTGGTAGCGCTCGCAATCGCGCAATTGTGTAGGGTCATGGCCCTAGGTCACATTGAGGATGGAGCGATGGAGAGGAGCTACGCCAAAGGCCGAAAGCACCTCACTCCACATCACCCCTATGCATACGCTTTCAGAATTCCACCTACAAAGCTCACATTGGTCACAAATAAAGACTAGTCATGGCCTCGAGGCGTCAGGATGGACTCACATAAGTCATTGGCACCGTCTGAGAACAGTTATGGGTGTCAGGCCCAGTCCTAATCCCAATGAAGATAGTTATTGAAGATTGTGGGCAGCAGTTGAGACCTCGCCTCATCCCATAAGTGGAAAACGTTGCAGAGAGTAGCCATGAAGGCACACTTACGATCTGAAGCTTCCTTATGGGAAATTTTTCTTGTAAAGAACATAACTATGCATGGCTCACATCTTACATAATGAGGTATGCACAACCTGACAGAGCGGGGGCCGACTAAAGGCTTTTAAGGCAGTGATCTGATTACATTCCTGGTGGTTGCAACATTTTAGTATATATAGGCAGTTTTGATATTTTGTTAAGGTCGAATGGTTGAGCTAGGCTCCCTGCTATTGTAATATTTTGATTAAGAACACTGGTTCTCTGGTTATGTACTTTTTTTGAGACATCTTGGTTAATCTAAGTAAACTTTCTTGCTCCATATTATTTGCCTCTGATACTGAGAGAGTTCATGAATGAATGATTCACATGAATTGTTGTAACTGTATTATGATGAATGTTTTGATTATAGTGCTGTTATAATTTCTTCAGTTTCCTTGAAATTTAAATCCAAGAGGATCTTGTGTTTGAGTTTTTCCTCCTTAGGCTACTTGAAGACCTAATGTCCATAGCATACCTCTACACTCTCCTCACCAAAGTATTCCCTCTATTCACCCTTACTCCAACTTACTGACTGAAGTTGATTCCAGACCTCAAATGCTTGTGCATGCTAGTCCAGATTTCTTAGTTAGAACGTTATTATCATTGAGTCTGTGCCCATTTGACCTCTTTAAAACCAACCTGTGAAATATAAAATGATGGGTACTAGGCTTATCCTCATTACAGTCCGAGGGTGATTCCTAGTGCTAACAACAACCATAAAAATAGATGCCCCTCAAGTAACAAAAGAAGGACAATAAATTAGCACCCAAGTAATATGCTCCCTATAATTAGGTGTTGCAAAGGATTGGAAGTATGGATTAAAAATTGGAGTTTCCTCCATCTTCGCATGCACATCCAGTGTTTCTTGCTTAAAGAATGTAATCCAGGACAAGATCCTAGTTAAAACTGTTTTACTAGAGATTAATGAGGAAGGGAAAATCATACTAGAACCAGAAACAATCCTTGAAACAAGGATTAAGCAACTATAATAAATCAATTTTTGAGTACCTCATAAAGTGGAAGAACCTATTAGTAGAAGATGTGACATGGGAAGATGAGTTCTTCATGCAGAAAAATCCATATCTAATACAGTGTTGAGGAAAACACTTGTTTGAAGGGGAGGGGCATGTTAAGCCCTAAACAAAGCCCCATGTAAAGCCCTAGATATTGATTTATTATATTTGAATTGTTATATTATTACTATTGACTAGACCCTTTAATTGTAATTGCACCATATATATATATATATATATATATATATCATTGAGACCTAGTTTTAGGATCATCCCATCTTGTACATTTGTTCTATTGTAAAAGGAGGTTCCCACTCAAAGGGGCTTATCTTTCATTGTTATATCTATTTCTAAAGGTGCATAGTTACTTCTCTCTCTATTTTTAGGCTATTTTGGTGTTTGATGTCTAACATAATCTTGAAAAAATAACCACTTGGCATGGTCACCGCTTAATTGAAACACTGTAATCCCTAATACATTATGACCATGGACACTCTGACCCATTGATACACTTTTCGATTAATCCCTGTGACCCCTGATGAAATCATCCACTAATATTTATAATTGTAAACTCTTATGACCCATGATGTAATAACCCCTTAATATATTTATACACTGAACACACTAACCCCCTTAATACACTATTACCCTAAATGCACTAACCCCATAATACATTATTACCCTAAAAAATATAATCCCCCAATACAATATGACCCTTAACCCCTAATGAAATCATATTTTAATGCATTATTGTTCATGACTCCTATGACCCACAATGTGATCACCCATTTAATACTCACTTTAACAATAACACTAACTACCTAATGCACTTTGAAAACAACAACACCCTAATACATTGACCCCAAAATACACTTTGATCTAGAACAATCTAACTCTCTAGTACACTCTAAACTTTCTATAAACCTTGATGTAATCACTTCACAACCAATTAACTATTATATTAATAAACAAAACACTATATTTATAACTTATAAATAAAAAACATTAAAATATTACTTTAATCTCGTTAGATTTAAAATAATTTATGCCTAAAAATAGTAGTCTGCCCCTTATAAGGTATGCTCATCTCCAATTGTATCTATGAAAATAAGGATCGTTTCCTATTTTAAGTATCAAAGTTATCAAATTTGAAGTGGAAAAGAAGATATGATTAATAAAATGAGGGAATCATTTTTTTTTATTTCATTTATATCTATTTTATTGTAGTTAGAGAATTCATATGGTTTTATAATGTAGAGTGAAAGAGAACATGAACACTTATCTCTTTAGTGGAGATTAATTGATTTTTCTTTGAACAATAATTATCTTAGGTTTATGGTTCAAAGCTTAGGGAGGTTAATAGTGAGCACACCATTTCATTATTCTGAAATATGTTTTTTTTTACAATAACTGGAATATTTTATATTATCAAAAATGGTGCGACGAAGCTTGCAAAATATTACAAAAATCCCAGAGATAATGCAAAAATATGGTACTGAAGGAAGGTACTTGTCCTATCAATCCCTAGATAAGTCATATCTCCCAAGGGAGAATATACATTACAAAACTTTATTGTATATACTTGAAATAAAATTCCAAGTATGTAGATAACTAAAAAGAACATTAGGTACTGGCCTTTGGAAGGCCAGGAGGGTCAATTTCATCTATTCCCATTTTTCTAGCCGAGAGAATCAGATTAGGAATGGGGCTATCCACTGATGGGGATGATCCATTTGTAGTCAAATTTGACGCCAAGGCCAGAGGTGGGATTGGGTCTAAAGGTCTTCCAAGTGGGAGAAATGTGCATCAATTTCATCGTGTTGTTGCCTCATTGAGGTTCTCTGCTAAATCACAATTTCCAATATAAATTTCGCCTAGGAGGAAAGATCGTGCACCATGATTTGTAGTTGTTGGAGAGAACTCCACAAATATTCCAGGTTGTCAGAATGACCCAGGAAGGTGTCGATTCCCCATCCTTTTCACTATCCATTGCGTCTACTAACAATCAATTCTAATTGACCTTTCCCCCAAAAATTTGAATATTACAAGATAAAAAAACCTAGAACCAAAAGAGGGTGTGACCGAGCCCTAATACCCGATCCTAAAGGAAACACCAGTTGCAAAGCCCCTAATTCCATAGAATAGTCTTCCAATTCCACTCCTCCTCCTCTGCTTGATACACATAATTGCTTTATTGAGATTGCTTCCCTGTCAAAATTGTGAGTGCAACTTTCTCTCCTCTATCTATGCACCTAAATCCCAAACCCATGATGGATTTTCAATGCTGGAGACATTTGGATTTTCTTTTGCACTTGAATACTAGAGTGAAGATCCATGGACGTAGCCCTCAATTTCTCAGACACATCCCCCAATTCCAATATTCCTCCTCTGCTTGTTGCGTTGAATTACTCCACCGGGATTGCTTCCCTTCCAGGCCCATGATTTCTTTGTGCTCTTCACTATCAATGAACACAAATCTCATATCCACGCAAAAGTGTTGATGTTTTATCTCACACTCGAACGGGCTACCGCAAACTAACATGATGGCCACCAGGGGGCATACCACGATGGGAAAACCTCCATTAACTACTAACGTCACRTCCATGTTTACCTAAAGAAACTCCACTAACTGAATCTCTTCGAGCCTACAACYGAACACCTGAAATGTCCCACCGTGATGAAGAAGATATTGTGAGAAGGGTACATAACAATAGGTCTTCCATGTATTCTCATGTGGAAGCATCTTGTGAGCTGGAAAGTTGACATCCTTCCCCGAGCTCGAGAGTGCCACTTGTTTGTATCTCGTTTGTTTGGATGTGATGTTCATTTATCAAGGTATTATGGTGTGGGAAGATATCCCATTGACACAAAGAGTCCCTTTTTTCCGCTTATTTGTTAGGTTTTCCTTCTTGTCGTCCAGACCGTTGTTTTCCTGYAGGATATGGCGAAATGAGACTTGGGGGATGACCATCCACTTAGTTGCTAGGTTTTCATGTTTGTCATCCAGACCATTGTTTTGAGTCCCTTTTTTCCACTTAGTTGTTAGGTTTTCCTGCTTGTCGTCCAGACCATTGTTTTCCTGCAGGATATGACGAAATGAGACTTGGGGGATGACCATCCACTTAGTTGCTAGGTTTTCATGTTTGTCGTCCAGACCATTGTTTTGAGTCCCTTTTTTCCACTTAGTTGTTAGGTTTTCCTGCTTGTCGTCCAGACCATTGTTTTCCTGCAAGATATGACGAAATGAGACTTGGGGGATGACCATCCACTTAGTTGCTAGGTTTTCATGTTTGTCGTTCAAACCATTGTTTTCCTGTAGGATATGACGAAATGAGACTTGGGGGATGACCATGAGATATGCAGTAAGGCATACTTCTTGGCTTGGTTATTCATGGCTTGACCTAGACTCCAAGAAAAATGACTAGGTTTTCCTTATTGTCGTCCATACCATTGTTTTCCTGCAGGATGTGAAGAAATGAGACTTGGGGGATGACCATGAGATATGCAGTAAGGAATACTTCTCAGCTTGGTTATTCATGGCTTGAACTAGACTCCAAGAAAAACGCAACTCGATATTTCCCTTGGGATAAAAAATGATCCCTCCTGCTCCTACCACCCCTTTCTGGAGTATGTTGGTAGATTAGAAGAAATGAGACTTGGGGGATGACCATGAGATATGCAGTAAGGCATACTTATCGGCTTGGTTATTCATGGCTTGACCTAGACTCCAAGAAAAACGCAACTCGATATTTCCCCTGGGATCGAAAATGACCCCTCCTACTTCTACCACCCCTTTCTGGAGTATGTTGGTAGATTAGTGTTGTGCCTTTAGATTATAGGGAACAACATTATATATATATATATAAAAGATGAGTACTAATATGAAAATAAATTTCAACATAAGGATATGCTACTATAGAAATAGAGTGTATCATCACATAGATAACAATCATATGTGAAATGCAACCTACAAAAAAAAATACTAAAATTAAGGTGATGTTAGTATTAGAGTGATGGAGGATATTATCACATCAATCTCTACAGCGTGTAGTCCAAAGTCAACTTTCAAATTAATAAAGTTGTTGNTTGAGTATATATATATATATATATATATATATATATATATATAATCTCACATGAATAACAATTATGAGCTATGAGATATCCACATCAACAAATTTGTTAATTTGAAAGTTGACTTTGAATTGCAAGTCATAGAGGTTGATGTTATAACATCCTTACTCATCTTCTTTTATATATATATATATATATAAATTTGACTATAATGTTAACACAATCACAATTAAGAATATGAGCATTATTGTGGAACAAAATCCCAACATAGGAATATGCATTGTAGATATATTCTCTAACATTACATCGATAACAACTATACAAGCAAAAAATAACCCACAAAACATGGTCACAAAATCGTTGGTGATGCTAAAGTTATCAATTCATTATTTGTCTAACAATAATAAAATAAAATAAAAATATCGAAATACAATATCTAAAATAAAAATAATAAAAATATCGAAATACAATATCTAAAATAAAAATCATAAAAATAAAAAATTATATTTTTATTATCACTCTAATGTAATAAATGCTAACCCTCCTTACTCCAAATTCTTGCTAATTCCTATTGTAAGACCTATGCCTATGGATGGTAATAGGTGCACTTCCCATGTGGGAATATCGGGTTTCCAAAGAAGGTTGTAATGTTAGATGTTTCCTACATGATCAATAGATGGAGTGGTGAATCGTTCCATGTTTCTTTTATATGAGTCGAGATGCCTTTGGTGCATGAGTTGGATGTGTGGACCTAAGGGGCATAACATCCCTTAGTCATTGGATGAGTACCTTTAGATACACTTGTTGGGTGAACCTACCAACACACTATGTGCACTTGGTTGCGCCTGGGCTTACTTGTTGGACATAAATAGTTGGTGGACAAGGCACCAGATGATGTGAAAGGTGACATATGGCACTTAGGTCCATTTGGACTCGGAGTGGCTTGCATGACACCTAAGAAGAAGGACAAGAAAAATTAAATCTACTATAAAAGGAGGACACCTAAAACGTGTTAAGGTAGATTCAAGAGAACACATATGCAATCATGCTAAGTGTTTTGTAGTTGTGCTAAGTTCAAGGTTAGCACAATAGGATGAATTTGGCTTTGGCTAAGTGAGAAAAATAAGACAAGACCTACATGAGGCAAGCCTACAATTGCTTCAAGGGTTGGGTTGGATTGACAGTTCGTGTAGGAAATTGTCTTTAATAATTGTGGTTTGTAAATGAGTCATGGGTAGTTGGTCGTGCTCCTCTATTGTACAATGTAACATTCTTCATATAAATAAAGTTAAGGCATTTGCCTTAGGTGCTCCCTATACTTGTGTATTATGGTTTCTTTACTTAGATGAATGTCATGGTCCTTGCTTTGCTTTATGTTGACTATGTATTAAAATATTGATTATGTATAAGTATTGTTGAGATGTTTTAAAGCCACGATTAGACATATACCTAATATTAGATGAATTTAGTTGTGTTAAACTTAATTGTACATCTAACATATTATATATTAAAATAAAATTATAAATAAACTTTAAATAAATAAAAATATGAATTGGTTTTATTAGTCACAAGTTATCCAAGCTCATGTAGTTATCCAAACCCTATAACTAAAACGAAGTATGGAAATGTAGTTATCCAAAACCATAAGTAAAACAAAATGTAACAAAAACAACGAGAAAACTACTCACTTTACCAAGTAGAAAATTTACTTTAACAATGAAATGGATACTACTAAGTCCAAGAGCATAACCACTCCATTTTGAACATATATGATTTCCCCCTACTTCACATTACCAAGTAGAAAATTTATTCAAATAATATAATCAATAATATATTACTTTACCTACCAACTTTAACACCAACCAGCATTCGAAAGCTATATGTGCTTCTCAATTTTCTAAAAGAAAATAAGTTTGGTTGACATAGAGAAGAATGTCCAAATCGAAGTAGTTCCACTCTATTGGGGCTTCAATACGCTAAGAGTCCATCTCAACTTTCCCTCAATTTAGTCTAATTAAGTGTGTTGAAAATGAATTTAAAAATAAGATGAATTGAAAATTAGCTTAGTCTTAGTACGAGGAAACGTGCTCAAAATTAACCTTAAGTCTAAAGAAATGTGTTTGAAAATCAAACTTTAATGAATTACGAGGAAACGTGCTCAAAATTAACCTTAAGTCTAAAGAAATGTGTTTGAAAATCAAACTTTAATGAATTACAATTATGGAGATTCAATGATTGATTAAATGTCACATTTAGATTGATTAATATTTTTATCGTTGAAAATAAAAAAGGTTATAATCTTTGTAAATTGATTTTAATAAAAAAAAAATTTAATTTTTTATATTTTTTAAAATTAATAAAATGATAAATATTAAAATTAATTTATATTAAAAATATTTGAAAATATTGATTTCATTTTTACATAAAAATAATTAACAAAACAATCAAATTATAATAATGATAAATAAAAAAATCAAATTTGACTGTGACATGTTTGTATTTCGTGGATTAATTGAGGTTGGTACAATATCAACATTCTCACTCTTGCTTAGGTGTCTGAGGGTGGAACAAGATGTTCTAAACATTTTGAATTTGATGGGTTAGATTGAGTGATTCTAAACATTTTAAACATTTTAATCTTGAATATAATCATGCCC
>JASDQU010099786.1:36022-49987 GCA_032191745.1 Picea mariana | reverse complement strand
CTAAATGACAATTTAGTTCCCAGCTTCTTCCACAATGTCCTCCAGCAATGTCCTATGAACTTCGTATCCCAATCTGAGACTATACTCTTTGGTAAGCCATGAAGTCGAGTGACTTCTTTGAAAAACAGGTTCGCAATGTGAGTTGCGTCACTGGTTTTCTGACATGGAATGAAATTTGCTATCTTGGAAAATATATCCACCACAACAAATATTGAGTCGAACCCCATTTGTGTTCTTGGCAACCCCAATATGAAATCCATACTGATTGCATCCCACGGCCTCTCAGGTATGGGCAATGGTTGATAAAACCCTGCATTCTGTCTCTTTCCATTCGAATGCTGACAAATTATGCATTTGTCCACAAATCTCTTGACCTCTGCTCGCATTCCTGGCCAAAAGTATGACTCATTCATCTTTGCGAACGTTTTTTCATGACCGAAATGCCCGGCCAATCCTCCACTATGTTTCTCCTTCAGCAAGTTCTCACTCATGGAGCATTTTGGAATACAAAGTTGATTACCTTTAAACAGTAATCCTTCCTGGATCATGTATTCTTCCCATTGGCTTCTATCCCTGAGAACTGGATTCTCCGCTGCTTCATACGCCTCCTTAAAATCTGGATCATTTGCGTACATGTTTCTGAGGTCATCAAAACCCAACGTTTTGACTTTGAACTCCTGCAATATCAAACACTTCCTACTCAAAGCATCAGCAACTTTGTTAGTAGTACCAGAAATATGTTTGATCACAAAAGTGAAATTTTGCATATATTCTACCCATTTAACATGTCCTTGATTCAACTTTTCTTGTTGAGTCACAAATTGCAATGCATGATTATCACTGTATAAAACAAACTCCTTGGGGATCAAGTAATGTCTCCATTTCTTCAATGCCTGAATAATAGCATAGAACTCCTTGTCATACGTGGAGTATTTTACTTTCTCTTCATTCAGCTTCTCGCTGAAGTATGCTATCGGCCTGTCTTCTTGACTCAAGACTGCCCCTATTGCAAATCCACTTGCATCGCATTTCACTTGAAATGTCTTTTGGAAATCAGGTAACACCAGAATTGGTTGTTCCATGATTTTCCTCTTCAACAAATTGAAGTTTTTCTCAGCCTCTTCTATCCAGTGAAAAGACTTGTGTCTCTTCTTCACTGTGTCCATCATCGGTGCACTAATTCCACTGAAATTTCTGATGAACTTCTGGTAGAAACTAGCCAATCCGTGAAAACTTCTCACCTCAAATATATTCTTTGGTGATGGCCAATTCTTGATTACCTCCACCTTATCTGGATCCATCCTCAACTTATCTGCAGAAATGACAAACCCCAAATAAATGAGTTATGTCTTCATGAACGAGGATTTCTTCATGTTTATCAGCAGCTTCTCCTACTGTAACCTCTTCATCACTGTAGCCAAATGTTTCAAGTGTTCAGCCTCTGTTCTGCTGAAAATCAATATATCATCAAGATATACGATAACAAATTTTCTGATGAAATCCTTCAGGACTTCATTCATCATCCTCATGAAAGTACTTGGAGCATTTGTTAAGCCAAATGGCATAACAAGCCATTCATACAACCCTTCGTTGGTTTTGAAGGTGTCTTCCATTCATCACCTTCTCTCATACGAATCTGGTGATATCCACTTTTAAAATCAATCTTCAAAAAAAAATTTGCTCCACTCAAGCAATCCATCAAATCATCCATCCTTGGCAATGGAAATATGTACCTGATAGTTATTTTGTTGATCGCCCTCGAGTCAATACACATCCTCCAGCCTCCATCTTTCTTTGGACTGAGTATTGTCGGAACAGCACACGGACTCAAGCTTTCTCTGACCAACACCTTGTCCATCAAATCTTGGACTTGTCTTTTGACCTCTTCATTCTCCTGTGGCGTCAATCTGTACGCGGCTTTGTTTGGAAAACTAGCTTCTGGTATGAGATCAATATGATGACTCACACTTCTGATCGGTGGCAATGAACAAGGTAGTTTGTCCACTATTATGTCAGTGAATTCTTCCAGCAGTTCCTGAACCTCTTCTAGTAAATCATCTACCCTTGTGCTAGTTAAAACAATCTTTGGCTTCCTAACCACAATGCATTACGGTTCCTCCTTCTTCTTAACCTCTGTAAGAAGTTCCTTCCCACTCATGAGAAGTACAGTGTTACTTACTTCAGGTTTCACCTCCTTATCTTTGATTGGCAACAGCATGTGAGTTCTCCCATTCTTCTCTAGGGTGTATGTGTTCATTTTCCCGTCATGAATCACATTCCTGTCATATTGCCACGGTCTACCCAGCAATAGATGACAAACATCCATGGGAATGACATCACACAAGATCTTATCATTATATCCTCCTATCTTAAATTCAACTAAACATTGTTTAGTGACATTTACCTGATGTCCTTTTTGTAACCACGAAACTCTATATGGGCTTGGATGTTCAATTGTCTCCAGCTCCAACTTTCTACCATCTCTGTAGAAACGAGATTATTTGTGCTACCACTGTCCACAATGACTTTGCATACCCTATCCTTGGTCTTGCAAGCAGTCCGAAAAAGTCTGTTTCTTTGGACTGAACTCTCCACCTCCTTTTCTGGTGTTAAAAGAGATTTTCACATCATCAGCGATCTTCCACTTTCAGCATCCTCTGTCTCAACATTCCACCTCTGTGCTTCGGCAATGTGATTCTCTCCTTATTCTTTCTTCTTATCTGGACATTCATAAGATTTGTGTCCATTCTTTACACATGTGAAGCATTTTATCACTCCACCTCTTCCTCTTCCTCTACGTCTGGTACGAGGAAAAATGTTGTTATCAGCATACTCTCCTCTCGGATCAGTATATTTCCCTCTCTGATCAGTGTATTTCCCTCTCTGTGAGCTTCCACCTCTCTCAGTCTGAGGTTGAGGTTTCTTCCACTCTTCCTTAGGCTTTTGGTTTCTATCCTGGACAACTGACTTTCCCTTGGGCTGACTTCTTCCTCGGCCTCTTTGACCATGCTTTCAGCTCAGCTTCTCTTCATCTTTCAGAGCCATTTGATAAGCATCTTCCACCGTTCGGATGGTCAACATACTCATCTCATCCTAAATTTCGTATCTCAGGCCATTCATATACCTGGCAACTTTTTCATAATTTCTTTCACGATGACCTGCCCTGATATTTAACCTGTAAAATTCTTCAGTATACTCCTTCACCGTCATCAACTTCTGTCTCAGGTTCTGCATTCTTCGAAACAGAGTAATTTGATAATCTCTAGGGATGAATTTCGCCTTCATCTTTGCAATCATTCTGTCCCAGCTCTTAATTTTATGTTTGCCTTGGCAACGCCTGTCATCTTGTAGTTCATCCCACCACAACGCTGCATGTCCTTTAAGTCTCGTGACAGCATGCTTGACCTTCTTGTCCTCTTCGACATCTTCATAGTCAAAGTATGTGTCCAGAGCTCTAATCCAGTCTAGAAGCTCTTCTACATCCAAATTTCCCTCATAAACTGGAATGTCCATCTTCGCTCTTGCGCCCATTCTTGCAACAGCTCTAAGCAAGCGTTCATTTGTTGCATCTTCTGTTGTGACTTCTTCTTCTCCATGTCCAGCTTCATCTTCATTCTCGGACTCACTGATATCTCCAACATCAGTTGTGCGCCTCTGTGTTGTCTCCATGTCCTCAAGTCTGGCACGTAAATCACACATCTCTCTTTCCATGGCTGGATCAGGCATCTGCCTACCCCTTCTTCTTGGCATTTCCCTCTCCTCTTTCAGATCGAGTGTTTGCATGTCCCTTCTCCTCGGCAGCATGGTAAATCTCTCTTTTCCCTGCTACAGAAAGCAAAGAAACTTTTCTGCGCTCTGATACCAAAGATGACGTAGCCCTCCTAACCCGCAGGTCAGAAGTCCACGTACACAGGATCATTCTTTTCTCTCTTGTCCTGAAGAGCTCTCGTCAATCGCTCTTCTATTTCCCTTTCGGGAAATCTGCACCCACAGCAAAACCTCGTGGGATTCTCTCTTCGCACTTCGGGAGATCAGACTTCGTGATTTCGCAAATCCGGTGGTCAAGTGCCTCGTCTCTTAGACCCCTGAAACCAAAAATTTCGATTCTCTAATTCCTGAAATCCTGAAAATGTCAACTCCGACATGATTCCCCGGCACTGGCCCACAACTAGACTTCCCGCCATTTCGGGACTTCACACCTCGCGATTTCACGAGTTCTGATGCAAGGCTTTCGAGGCTTCAACTTACGAAAACCCGAAGTGGTCAACGCAATTGACCTCGACGTCAAAAGTTCGCCACCTGTCCACCTTGCTGGCTTCTATGGCCCTACACACACGTTTCTTCGCCCCTTCAGGACTTCGCCTTTCGCAACCTAGAGTGCCCAACCTTTGGCCTCCCACCTCGCGAATCTATGAATTGACGAGATCTCTAGATCTCTGCCACCTGTCCTTCTGATTGAACGGCTCTAACCCGCTTGCCACTTCGCTACTTCACCTTTCGCAACTTCGCAAACTTTGATACCAAGTCTTCGACCTTTCAACTCACGAAACCTCGAGATGCGATTTTGTGAGTTATCCAACGGTCCTGATTGACTTGGATCCTACGGCTCTGCCTCTCCTGAGCTTGAACCTTGAAGGCAATCACCGTAACTCCCCGGTTTTTCTGTGAGATCTGACGGCTCGCGGGACTTCGCGAATTCTCCACGGAGAATTCTGACCATCCAAAACTTCCTTGACAACTCCTTCGAAACGAACACAATATTCCCTTACGGAACTTGTCCTCCTGCAAAACAACTTCGTCTCGCCTTCTTTCAATTCTTCAAGGCACTTAGCCTCTGGCTTCCTTTCAATAACTTCAAGGACTTTAACCTTATCTCGAGCCCTTCCACAACTCTAAGTCTTTAAAAGGAATCCCTGCGTGCACTCCTTGTGGCATACCTTCAAACACTTCAAGTGTTGAACTCTTTTCGACTCTGCGCACTCCCTGCAGCAGTAGTCCTCCAATAACTTCTCAGGTTTCAAACCCTGAATTTAACCTGGGCATGTGCACACGCTTTGAACGCTCTTGTGCCTAACTGCACTTCTGAGGAAAATGAGAACAATTGTTATCTCTCCTGAGCTTTCAGAGATGAGCTCTGACTTCTGTCAACGCACTCCTTGCAGACAAACTCCACTGCACTCCTTGCAGGAATCCTTGCTCAGATAGAGAAACAATTGAAACTCATTCCTTACTCTTTCTCAGACTTCAAACATAAAGCATGAAATCATATACACAGCATATAAATCAAATGTATAACAGAAATTAAACATCCATGAGCATAACATTCAACATACATACACAGAGAACAAACACGACCCCGTGAATTTGAATCAAAGCTCTTTCTATTAATTCAAATCTCTGTACATGGGTGGTTTTACACAGCTCTCTGCTTCTTCTCTTCTCTGCTCTATGCTCACAATCTTCATACTACTTCATTCATAATGTTACAATACACAATGAGGGTGTCTATATCTGTTTTCCCTCCGGCTCCTAAAACTGTCTAATCTACAATTAAATTATATCTACCTATATTATCTTAGCATAAATGCCTCTATCTACTTCAGACGAGAGAGGGACGCTCAGGGTATGATTACAATCAGTAAGTACACCTTTCTTAATTATCTTATTTAAGTTTCTGGCGCATTCCACTTCAAAACAATTTTAAACATGAAATGTGTTGGCGCTTGTCCAGCTGTCTTCCACATCCACGCGCGCTTGCTACATGTTGGCGATGCTCCTGCATCATAACATCACAAACTTCAAAGGGGGAAACATCACACAATACCTCATCTTTGAAGGGCTTGATGTCATAGGCCAAGTGACATTATTGTCTAACGCAAAGATCACTCCCTTGGCAAATCCATCCTATGGTGTACAATTGTGGTTGTGGCGTTGTCGGCAAATCCAACCGCTTAATGACCTCTGTTGAGATGAGATTCTTCTAGCTACCATTATCAACAATGAAGTGCAACGAAGTACCCTTCACCCACATCTTAGAATGAAATAGGCGCTCACCTTCCTATGGTTCATAAAGTTTGTTGGGATGGACCTTGGTGATGGTAGCAAGGGTGGCACTGAGTTCTGGATCAATGATCCATCTCCCTTTTTCTGGTTCAGACTCGGAGTCAAAATCTGCATATGATTCATAGGATTTCACATTGGCCACCAATGACTCCTTCGATCGGCATTCAGATGTGTTATGTCAGTGGCTCTTATGTAACTCACACCATTTCCCAGTGTCTTTCTTTATATTCCCATTGTCCTTCTTTGTTTGTGGTTTGGATTGGTTGTCATGAGGCTATCCATCCTTGCTCCACCCTTTATTATACGGTTTGGGGACACCTTTGCCCTGCTTTTGTTGTGAGGGGTTTTCATACCTCAATTGTCACGTCGATCCAGATTTATGAGTGGAATTAAATGAATAACAGACTGGATACAATAACACGGAGATACAGAGAAAAAAATAGATATACACTGAACAATAACTTCTATTGAATAAATAAAATAGGTTGAAACTGTAAAACTGCAGAACTGAAAACAACTTGCTCGAATGGTGGTAGTTATCTCTGAGAACCAAGGTTTTTTGTAATCCATGGAGCTAGCAAGGGCCCTTACAACCTCAATTGAAGACCACCATTGTCACCAATGTTCTATATGAATTTAGGCCATTGAATCCTCCATCCTTGTATTCCTTCTCACCCAATTCATTACATAGAACTGGTTCTGATCATGATCTCTTTGGCTCATCACTTGTCAAGTAATATCATTCATGGGGGCCTCTTTCCATGGTCTTTTGTGATTGCCAAGGTACTGCTTGATAGAATTGGTTGTAACGAGTGAAATTAACCATCAATTATAGAGAGCCTAGAACCATCCAAACTTACCTTGGTATTATGCCCCTTGTCCCATCAACATAGGACCTCTCATCCTTTTTTCAGGTGGTCATTGCCATTGTTTCCTCCCTCGACACCCCATCTCTGGGGGTAAAGTGGGGGTGTTATTATTCACATTATGAAAGTGTAAAGTTTTCTTTATACATATTCACCCTTGTGGATCAACTTACACAAGAGAGCATTTAATATAGTTGGGTCTCGGTGCAATTTTTAGGAAAATTTGGTAGAATAGATACTCAAGTTGCAATGCCTTAACCAAAAGGTATTTTCATAACATGTGAAATATATTTGAGTAATTTAATATCCTATGTTAGACTATGTTTCTTTGTTGTATTGACCAAAATCATTAAAAAAAGATGACATCAATCTCTTTGGAATGCACAAGTTAATTACCCAAAGAGAAAGATTTACTATAGTCACAAGAATTACTCCAAAATGATATAAAATAAATGTATGACATTATTCCATGGAACCATGTCCCTTGTCTCTTTCTTAGATAATCTTTTATGTCAATTTTTCTTATGTGTGGTTGTGTTGGGAAGATTTGGAAATCTCTGTTTCTATGAATCTTCAAGTATGTTTTAGTATGGTTGTCTTTGAACCATGGGAGGATAGGTAGTCATGTTTTTTTTATTAGTGTCTCAGGAAAGGAATGTTGATATCATCCTAGTTGAATACTGAGATTTAGTAGTTGTTGCATCAGCTTGGATAACATGTCTAACTCAAACAAGAGAAGTTATGTACTAGATATATTATCTTTGATTAGAAATAATAGCAAAATAATGTTTTTTTTCCTTGTGAAAAAAATGTATGACATTATTATTATTCCTATTTTATTTACATACACATGTACATATACCTAAAAAAAAAAGAGAAAGGAAAGATCAAACAGATACAAATAATCATCTCACACCAATAAACCATTATATTAATGGAGGAGACTATAACTCATAACTAAGTACTAATTACTTCACTCATTATATTTAAAGTTATCCCTACCTAATAATAGTAGTTGCACCCATTATAATAATTTTTTTATCTTTAGCATATCCTTTCAATGAAAAAGGGTTTAGTGTAAACATTTTATGAATTGATTCTTTTCGGGCCATTCAAAATAATGGGAAAGGAAATGAACATATTTTTCTTGAAATCCAATAAGAATTATTTTAGATTAATGGAATTGTAGATATCAATCATTAACTTTGCAAAATTGGGTTGCATCATGGGTATTTGAGGGCGCTGCATCCATTTTTGCATTAAAAGAAATGATTCCAACAATCCAAACTTGCAATCTCAACAAATATTTTATGGTTGGATCTCAATGATAACAAACCAAAAAAGGTCAAAATCGTAAAACATTTAACCTTGTTCATTATATAGTATGTTTATCTAAAGAAGAGGAGTATTAATTCGAAACAAAATTTGATCAATATCATTATAGAAATAACATGTCACTTTATATAAATAAAATCACATGTGAAAAGTGACACACAAACTATGACACTAAAATTAAGGCAATGTTTGTACTAAAATGAAGGAAGATGTTATCACATCAAATTCTACAACTTGTATCCTAAAACACATTCCAAATTAACAAAGTTTTTGATACAAATATATTATACATGTTATTCATACACGATTCTCCATTATCTAGTAACTCTCTTCATTAATGTTGATCCCTGCTTTGCCTTAGCTTGTATTATTAGCAATTGAAGATACCTATACATTTCGGAAAGCATGCAATAGTACTAAGAAAAACTTAACAAATTAAACATAACAATAACTACTAAAAAAATAATTTCATACATTTATGCAAAGAGCATTGGAATCCATCCCTATAGAAAAGGACATGCTCTCTCTAAACAATTTAAAAGAAATAGAAGGGAACATGCTCTCTCTAAACAATTGGGAAGAAATACACTAATTACAGTTTAATATGTAAATGCAAACAAACATAAACCACTATAATTAAATTTTAATTATAATTATTTGAAATATTATCATAATAATATTGACTAAAGGTCATCACCAACCAAAAATATCACCAAAGTCCTCAAAAAAAAATCTACAATGTTCAAGGAGAATTATTTCAATGTTGTACGCTACAAGTAAAAAACTTTCAAGGTACCAAAGTCTTAGGAATGATCTATCACTAATTGTCCCAATAAGTCACTTTACCAACTAGAGAAGTTATTCAAACACTATAATCAATCACAACCATTTTACGTTACCTACCACTTGTACCAACTTTATTACCAACCACCATTGGAAAACTATTGTGCTTCCAATAATTTTTCAATGTCCAAATCGTAATAGTGCCACCCTACTAAGACTTTTTCCTGAGAATCCATCCAAAAATTTCCTCAATCTTCGCTTAATCATGCAATCAAACAAATCCTTATTCTCATTAAATGGGTTGAAAATGGATCTTCATGCTTTCAAAATCCTCCTTAGTATCATTTCTTAGGAATTCTGATCAAAATTAACATAAATGTGTTAGAAAATCCTGAAAATCGATAATTGGGAAACTCTCCCCATCAACCTGACTTTTATTTTAAAAAATATATTAAAAATTAACATAATTTTTTTGAAAATTAAAATTAAATTAAATATAATTGAAAAAGTTTTCAACTCGTCATCAGAATAAATTAATATTTTTTCAAAAAGTGAGAAGAAATAATTATTTAAATATATTTTTTTCAAAAAGTTAGAAGAAACAATTATTTAAATATATTCAAAATCAAAATCAAATTAAATATAATCGAGAAAAATTTCACCAATCAATCATTAAATTTTGAATAAATTGTTTTTTTAAATGTTAGAATACTACATTTCTCTAAATCATTGTTGTGAAAAATATTTTTATTATTAAAAATATATTGAAAACCAAATTTAAATTGATTATAATTATAAAAAAAATTCATAAATATTAAACTTTAATAAATTGATATTGAAAATCAAATTTAAATGGATTCACATCAATGATCTTAGCTTTGGATATTCTACGGATTATAATAATATCTTTTTAAATTATTAATTAAATGTCCATTATTATTTCTAAGGAAACAAGTACCCTAACATCCAACAATACGCTTATATGAGAAAAAAAGTAACCTCTTTCTTGAAGACAAATACCATATCAACAACCAAACTTATAAATATAAATAAAAAAATAAAAAATTATAATAAAACATATATAAAAAAATAATAATAAGTAATAGTAGAAGATAAATAACATGATTTAAAGATGTTAATAGGGTTTAGTTGATTGGTGATCGAGCAAATATATGGCTATTCCCTTAACAAATTGTTGAGATCCCTTAAAACCATATTTACTCATGTCATAATCAATATTATTTATTATGTATTAATTTATATTATAAGAAATATGACCACAAACACACTAATCTTTTTTAATTATTATAATTTTTTATATAATTAACTTTTAAGCATTTTGATCTTGTACTCACTATAAACCTTAATACATATGACACTTAATACAATTATCATTTCATGCAATATGATTCCCAAACACATGAACCATTAACATAATAAGATCTTAACTTTTGATTCCTTAGACACTATATCTCATAACCCTTGTGATATTTGATACAATCACCCCATTCCCACTATGACATTATACTTCTTGAGTCTTATGATCCATGGAATAATTACTTATTCACACATTAACTCCTAATAACTCTTTATCAATTGGCCATATTGATCATGGTTGACCACAACTAGAACATTGACTTACTAACCCTTAATTCCCTATATACTGATATATATTAGCATATGTTGTCTAATGATGATTATTAATGAACATAAGTCATCATAATTCAATTGGAATCACTAGTCATTAACCCTGGATCAAGGTTAAAAATTATTGCCCATATTGTCTATGGTTAACAACCTTGACTATATGGACCATTTGACCATAGTCATATTGACCATATTTGACCATATCGACCACATCGACCCATTAATATCAAATTATTTAATTTACTAAATCTCTTATCACACTAAAAATTGGACACATTGTGACCTCGAACACAACAACACCCTGATACACTTTGACTCTTAACCCATATGACACCAAATTAAGTCATGCCCGGACACTTTATGATCATGAACACACCTACCCCTAATATAGAATAACCTCCAATCACCATGACCTCGAACATAATATACCCCCTAATCCATATGAATCTTAACACAATCACCCCGAATACACTATGATTTGAACACATTAAACCCCTAATACACCATGACACCAAATAATTTAACATCCAAATAAATTAACGCATGAATTGTAACATCTCACTCTTGCGCACATTGAGCGGACTTATTCTTTGAGGACACTTGCGTGGAAGTGATACAGTTCATTATACGATTGGCTCTTTTGATTATGATTATGAGATGTTGTGGATCTGATGATATGTTATTTTTGTTATATTGACATCGACATGTGCTATTGACTGGTTTCTCCTGAGTGTGTAGGACTCTGGACATTAAAGGATGTTGATGGCATCGATGAAACTCCTTGGACTCTGGATCAAGTCAGGGAGTGGACTTTTATGGTTTGAATGTTGTTGATATGACATGTGTACATATGATTAGATATTATGATGTTGATTGTTATCACTAACATGTTTCGTTGATGGATGCAGGCTTACAATAGCTTGTCGACTAGACTCACATTTGGAGTAAAGGGATCACACATGACAACCAGAGACATTGAGGGAGAGGTGTGGCAGCAGCCCTGCTACAGCTTACTAGCACTCTCGTCGTGGCTCGAACTGTAGGTTAACAATTACCTAGTTCGAGAAGACCCACGATGTCGTGAGGGCGGACTATGACACTCGTTAACGATGATTCTAAGGAGCACACAATAAGGCAGGGTCATTATTCCTTAGAGGCCCTTAGTCCTATGTAACGATCCTCGTCATTACGACAACAAGCAAGCATAACGAGTAAAAAAAAAATTCAAAACGGTAAAGTAATAACCACAATACAATCAATCATCGTAACTCGACGACGAATGCAACGTACGCCAATTAGGAAACAACAAACATAACAACCTAGCATACTAGCACATCAAGCAGCTGAATGCAACATACGACAATCAATCAGACGAAAATAAACCCTAGTTGAGTTCACAAATAGAAAGTTCCAAAGGTTAGATTCCCTACTAAGTTAGACATTCCCCTTTTTCTTTAAGTTTCCCTTTTTCTTTAAGTTTCCCCTTTTTATAACTAAGTTCAGAATTAGCAAGTTTAGGAAAAAACAACCATTTACCCCTTTTAATAATTAAACCTTCATTAAAAAAATTACTTTAATTATTAATGCTTGAATTTTCTTTACCCCCTTCTTGTTACATTTCTAATTAGTTTTTTTTTGGTTCAAAGGTCTACTTAGACCTAGGTTTAAATTAACTAGGCTTGGCGACAGTTCTTAAGGAAAAAATTGTTATTAAACTTTACTCATCACATCATTCATTGTAAGGTCGACCAGATCCTAAGGAGACATAGTTTTCTAGGCACTAGGTTTATTAACTGACCATGGTTAAAATCATGAAGTTCCCTTCAGGACGCACTACGTGCTCCGAGGGTGCCACTCACCTCTTTCTGTTTTATTTGCAGGACGTTCCCTTCAAGACGCACTACATGCTCCAAGGGTGCCACTCGCCTCTTGACTGAATTTGGTAGACGTCAAACCCATGGAGTCAATACTCTGTTAGGTGACCTTGTGGGAGACTAAGGGCCTCTAAGGAATAAGGACCATGCCTTATTGCGTGCCTCTTAGAATCATCGTGAGCGACTGTCACAATCTGCCCTCACAACATCGTGGGTCTTCTCGAACTAGGTAATCATTAACCTACAGTTCGTGTTGATACTGAGAGGGGGGTGAATCAGTATCAAGTACAATTTAAAACCTTTTTCAACTTATACTTAAACCATTCAACTATATCCAATGAGAAATGAGCAATAGTATAAGAGTTACACCAATACACCACAATACACCATGCACAATATTTGAGAAATAATCAATAGTTATTGTTCAAGGGAAGTAATGACTTCCAAAGGTAGCTATAGCTTCCAAATTTAAAGGGAGGAATAAACCTCCAAGAGGAAGATACAATCCTCCAATATCAAGAGAGATTTTAATTCTCCATCCTTGCCCCTTCCTTCCACCCAAGAATATATGAGAGATAATAAAACTTTACATTAAATCATCACATAGAACCTGATAATGCTTCCTGAGACTTCTTCAATTTCTGCAATTTTTCAATTATTGGAGTACTCTGATCCTGTAGATAATATTACTCAATGTATTCTCTAAAAATCCTCCAATTTTCACTCCTTGAATCCTCCCCAAAAAGAGGTTATAGAAGGAATGGTAGACTTTATTCAATTATGGTCTATTCAGAAGAGTGAACTTGCACAGAATGCCTCGTGCTCAATAATTAACATCCGATTCTGAAACTCTCACACAAGAAACTACAGTCCGTACTATTTCCAATGAAATTTGTCCCACATCATTTGGATTCTCTATGAAGAAGTTATGATTGTTTTACCCAGAACACTTTTTTATTGACTAGCTTCAGGACTGGTCACAAACCCTATCTTCCGCAAAGTGTATCTCCATAATTATAGCGAATAAAGAGCTGAATTTTTTACCAGAGGTACCTTGATATGTATTCTCAATACCATAGCGATTTCACCATCTGAATCATTCTAGAAAAAAATTTATAGCAAAAATGGTAATATGACTTGAAAATAACATACCTTAGAACACATCACCAAAAGACTTCATCCTCCCTTGAAATCCGGCCTTCTTTTCTTCTTATTACCTATGAAATTTGACTTGTATAAAATGAATGTATAATGATGTTTATTTATACCATTTATGTCACTTCCTTTTAACATTAGGGCTGACCTGACACTTTCTTATTTTGTAATTCTTTTCTTTAATTATCTTCAGGGCCTACATGTACTTCCTTCTTCAATTCACTTTGTCATCTTCAAAAATT
>JASDQU010099786.1:15939-28414 GCA_032191745.1 Picea mariana | reverse complement strand
CAGTGGGTCCAGCTGATCCAGATGCTCTGGTCCTCTCGACTGGGTAGTCACACTGGTGATGTGGCTCTCCACATGTCCAACACCCTTTCTTCAGTCTAGTACTCCTGGTACCTGAAGTAGAAGTTGACGGCCCACCAGCCTAGAACCCTGGTCTGTTCTATTGAATAGGCCTAAATTGTTGTTGTTGCGGTCATCATTGTTGATCGTGTTTTGGTCCTATGTAAGGAGTTTGTTGCTAAGGCACTGGTCGGCGAGGTGCAATGAAAGTGGATCCTCTCTGGATGCCACGATATCTTAGCGGATGTCTAGTTGGTGTCTGATATTGCTACGCACCAGATAATGCATGTCCCATTGGTCTCGTTGGAGTCCTGCTCTGACCCCCACTTATGAGCTCCTCCTCTGCTATGAGTTTCTTCTGGATAGCATCGTGCAAGGTTTGAAGCATCATAATCCTCACTTTTGCACGATTGTTGACATTAAGGCCAAAAACGAACTTGTTGACCTTAAGTTTCTCAGTATTTAGGTCTGTAGCATACCGAAGTAGCTCCATGAAACGGGCCTCGTACTCGGGCACCGTACGGCTGCCCTGTCGCAAGGCGTTGAACTCGTTGAGCTGACACTCAATGAATTCCTCAAACATATACCTCTCCCAGAATCGTTCCTCGAGCAGTTCCCATGACACGTCTTCGACTACCATGTTCAATTGTGGCAGGAGCGTCTTCCACCATAGAAGAGCGCTCCCCTTCAGTTGAAATACCGCCATGCAGACCTTCATGTTGGAGGTATTTTCACAAAGTGCAAAGCACATCACCATATTCTTCAACCATGCCTCAGCAGCTGCATCGTCCTAGGCACCAAAGAACTCGAAAAATTTGACCTTCTTGAGTTCGCGGTGAATGCTACCAATACCAGTCGGGGCGTGCGGTGGACCCTCGGGAGGTGTCGACGACCTGGCCTCATCTCTATCCAAATGGTTGATTATTGCCTCAAACATCCTCTGAAAGGACCTCATCAACCCAACCACATTGCCCATAGCTATATTTTCCTGCCCGACAACTTGTTCGTCTCCTTAAGGATTAGACCCCTCAGGTGTGGATGTTATTGGAGGCGTCATGCCTCCTCCCCTAGCACCCTGTCGTCTGCCTCTGTGGCGTCCTCTAACCATGATTACCTGCACGAATACAAATCAATTTAATTAGCGACATTTTATAATCAAATATCTAATCACTGGCAGTCGTATTGATTCCAAGTCGCGGGTCGATCCGGCTCTGATACCATATGTAACGATCCCCGTCGTTACAACAACAAGCAAGCATAACGAGTAATTTTTTTTTTCAAAATGATAAAGTAATAACCACAATACAATCAATCATAGTAACTTGATGATGAACGCAACATATGTCAATCAGGCAACAACAAACATAATGACCTAGCATACTAGCACATCAAGCAATTGGATGCAACATACGACAATCAATCAAACAACTACCCGCTCATCCTACCCTGCAAGGTTATGACCTCCAGAACACATAAGCAATGCTTAAGCCCAGGTTCCCATCGATTTTGACCATTTAAGGTCTCAAGGTTGGCAATTGTTCTGAGGAACAAGGAGGTGTCTACATCCCGCCCGACACAAGCAAGGCCAAGCCTACTAAGCGAAGGACAACATCAGATCAACCATACGCAAACAGCGTCAAACAAATAAGTAAATATAACCTTCACGGCGATCGAGAAGCAATTACATTAAACGTTAAGGTGCAAGTTACAAAACATCAATTACAATTAGCAACATCATCCTCATTAGAAACACAAGACTCAAGCCAGGTTATCCTAAATGCTTAGCGATCAATGCACGCAAATCTCTAACCATAACGAATCATAACTTCTTGTTCTTGAACCTTCACTTAAATTGTGTATTATGAACATATAGATAATCATCATTCCCATGAAAATTTGAACATAAACTTAATATCAAAATTTATAATCAAAACCAAACATCATAAATGCAAACGCTAAATTTTAATCTAGATGGTTAATTCAATTGCTCGCAACACTCACACAAATCCTATTTTTACTAAAAGGATTTAGGTCATAGATTCAATTGAACCTTTCTCCTTGACAATGAAGGGAAATTCTAACTAAATGCCTAAGCATCATAAATTCAAGTATAAAACCTTCATATGATTGTGAAAAAGATAATGGTCTCAATAATTGCAATGGTTTGTAACCTACAATTTTATTCAATTAAACTTCTATTTATTGTATATTTTCATTTTAAAGAAAGGGATGAGAACTTACATTCCTTCCATTATATGGAATTCTAGAGATGTTTCCTTAGTAAAAAGTATAATAAAAATTTAAAAGAATAACCATAAGGCATACAAATTGATAGCTTGTATGTTCTATCAAGCTTGGGCACAGATAAGTTTGGGCTGAGGAGGGAGACGAATCCGTGGAACAGTTTGGGGCCTGCACAATTTGGCCACGAAAAATAAGAAATGAATCCAAGAAAGAATACGTTACACAGACCAACCATAAATCGCATTAAAAGAATAAAAACGTAGGCAAAGGATTGGGTTACGACTGGCCACCCTTTGGAAGGAGAAAATCGAAGGGTAATCGCACTCCAAGTATCGGCGGAACTCCAGCGAATTCCAGCAACCAACAGGAAGAAATGTCTTCACTGTTACTCCACTGACACAGGGTGAGATTTTTTTTTATCCAGAAAATTTACACGCAGGAAAAAAAGGAGGAAGTTAAACGCAAACACACAGGAAGAACTCGTGTACTGATCAACAACTTGCGATAAACGCAGAACCCATCATTCTTCTTCCTCAGGGAAGACGAATCAGTCCAGACAAACTTATCCAGTCCCTACACTCTAATGACAAGTGTAGCACGCTTGCCTTGGGATTGTCATGCAAATGGTTTGGGTTGGGTCATCGGCCCTTCTCCTTAAGTCGCCCACAAGTGCCAGCATACACCACAGTCGTCGAGAAGAAATCAACAACACTTACACACAAGCACCCGAGCAACAAGCACCAAGGATGGAGATCCTGTGGGATAAGTGTGCACAAAATATTTGCAAAATCCAGAGCGCCCATGACTGGGGAGTACAGACAAAGGCTCGATTCAAGAGTGACCCAATATTTCCTCCGAATATACTGTTAACAAGCATTGCAACCAAATTTTACTTCTAAGTTGAAATAAATTTATCCAGTACAAATTTAACATGCATACATTCGACATTATAGAATTCCATATGCAGAAAACTTAACTACTTTTTCAACACAAAATTTACACATGTGTACCTTAACCAATGTGATGCATTGTAGGTGTTGTCCCGCGCGCGCTCTATCCAACTCCCGCTTTCCAACCGATGAGACCTTACCGGTACCCCCGAGCCATTGTTAGGGGTACTCTTCTTCCCCCTGAGCCCCCCGAGCCACAAAGGGGCCACGCACACAACACCAGAGAATGATAGCTCCCAGCTATCCTCACTAGGTCGAGCTACCACTCATTATCCGAGTTGGGTATCCCAACTCCCACAAGAGAAATTCAGTCAAGATAAAATTTTGGCATCATAACCTTAGGCAAACCAAACGTGATCCATACTCCTCCTCTGCCATCCTTTTTATAGATTTTTATTAATGATTATTTTCTCCAAACCTCACTAGATTCTTTTTATTAAATTTAGTTAGGATAAACCTCCCTCGTACACAAATCACCCGATCCCTTAGTTGCACTAGAAAATAAATTTATTATTTAATTAAATTAGCCTATTTCCCTCACCCACCTAAAAGTGTTCTTAAAAATTCTCCTCGGTGTCCCTTTATTCCCTTACGTTTCTTAAATGACTTACGTCTTACTTAAATCCTAGCTGAGTTCACAAATAGAAAATTTCAAAGGCTAGATTCCCTACTAAGTTAGGCATTCTCCTTTTTCTTTAAGTTTCCCATTTTCTTTAAGTTTCCATTTTTCTTTAAGTTTTCCCTTTTTATAACTAAGTTCAGAATTAGCAAGTTTAGGTAAAAACAACCGTTTACCCCTTTTAATAATTAAACCTTCATTAAAAAATTTACTTTAATTATTAATGCTTGAATTTTCTTTAACCCCTTCTTGTTACATGTCTAATTAGTTTTTTTTTTGTTCAAAGGCTCTACTTAGACCTAGGTTTTAAATTCACTAGGCTTGGCGACAGTTCTTAAGGGAAAAATTGTTATTAAACTTAACTCATCACATCATTCATTTTAAGGTCGACCGGGTCCTAAGGAGGCATGGTTTTCTAGGCACTAGGTTTATTAACTGACCATGGTTAAAATTGTGGCATGCCCTTCAGGACGCACTATGTGCTCCAAGGGTCTCACTCGCCTCTTTCTGTTTTATTTGCGCGAAGTGTCCTTCAAGATGAACTACGTGCTCCAAGGGTGCCACTCGCCTCTTGACTTAATTTGGTAGACGTCAAACCCCTAGAGTCAATACTCAGTGAAGTGATCTTGTGGGAGACTAAGGATCTCTAAGGAATAAGGACCCTACCTTATTGCGCGCCCCTTAGAATCATCATGAGCCACTGTCACAGTCTGCCTTCACGGCATCGTGGGTCTTCTCGAACTAGGTAATTGTTAACCTACAGTTCGAGCCACGGTGGGAGTGCTAGTAGGTTGTGGCAGGGTTGTTGCCACACCTCTCCCTCAATGTATCTGGTTGTCGTGCATGACCCCTTTACTCCAAATGTGAGTCTGGTCGACAAGTTATCGTCAACCTGCATCTATCAACGAAACATGTCAGCGATACCAATCAACATCATAATATCTAATCATATGTACATATGTCATATCAACAACATTCAAACCATAACAGTCCACTCCCTAACTCGATCCGGAGTCCAAGGAATTTCATCAATTCCATCGCATCCTCTAACATCCAGAGTCTTGCACATTCAGGAGAAACTAGTCAATAGCACATGTCGATGTAAATATAGCAAAAATAACATATCATCAGATCCACAACATATCATAATCATAATCAAAACAACCAATCGTATAATGAACCGGACCACTTACACGCAAGTGTCCTCAAAGAATAAGCCCGCTCAGTGCTTGCAAGAGCAGGATGTTACAAAAATACACTATGACCCTAGTAATCCATTGATACATTATGAACCTTAACCCCTATGGCCCCTAATGAAATCACCCTCAATGTAAGAATCCCTTAATACATTATAAATTTGAAGAAACTAACATCTTGATATAATATAATCCCCAATAACTATGACCTCAAACATAATATACCCATAATCCCAATGAACCTTGACATTATCATTGCTTGACATGGTCACCCTCTCACACACGGTGACCCCAAAGACACTAAATTCTTAATACATTATGACCCTAAACAAAGTAACCCCTAATATACTTTTCCCTTAGCCGATGATTTAATCACCTCCTAACACATTATGATGCTTAAATCCTATGACCCATGATATAATCAGCCCCTTAATACACTATGCCATCGAATAAAAAAAAACCCTAATACACTTTAAACCTTAGTACAATAACACCCTAATACATTATGACCTTAAACAATCTAACCCCCTAATCCAGTATGATCCATAACCTCTATGATCCCAAATGTAATCACCCCTAATACATTATAACTTTGAATAAACTTATACCTAATATGTTATAACTCCAAATCGCAATGAACCTAGACATAGTATACCCCCTAATCCATATGAACCTTGACACAATAATCATTTGGCATGGTCACCACTTGATACATGTTTAATCGAAAGACATCAACCCTTAATACATTATGACCGTGAACACAATAACCCATTGATACACTTTTCTATTAATTTCTATGACCTATAATGCAATTATCCACTAACACATTATAATTCTCAACTCTTATGACTTATAATGTAAACAACCCCATAATAAAACTTAATTCCAAACACACTAAGCCCCTTAATACACCGTGACTCTAAACACACTAACCCCATAATGCATTATGACCCTAAACAATCTAACCTCAAAATATGATATGGCTCTTAACCACTATAACCCCTAATGCAATCATATTTTAACACATTCTTTCTCATGACTCATATGACCCATGATGTGATCACCCTCTTAATACTCATACTTTGAACATATTAATCCTCTTAATACACTTGCTCCTCATAAAATATGACCTTGACCATACTAACCACCCAATGCACTCTTAAAACACTAACACTCTTATACATTGACCCTGAAATAGAATATAAAATCAATAAATCTAACTCTTTAATACACTATGAACCTTCTATTACCCTTGATGTAATCATCCCCTAATACATTATTACTTTGAACAAACTAACACACTAATATACTATATCCCCCAATCATATGGCCTTGGACACCATATACCACTTAATCCTTATGAACCTTGACATGTCGACCCCTTACATTTGGTTGGTTAGTAATGTGGGGGTGTTACTATTCATCTAATCAAAGTTTAAATTTCTTTATGTGCATATTTCCTCTTATGGGACAACTTACACAAGCTGGATTTTAACATAATTGAGTCTAAGTACAAGTTTTAAGCAATTTTGGTAGAACAAAAACCTTCAATTGCAATTTCTTAACCAAAAGGTACTTTTATAACATATGAAAAGCATCCATGCCATTTAATATCTAATGTTAAACTATGTTTCTTGATTAAAAATATTAAAAAAAAAAAACAATTTATAATCATAAAAATTATTCCAAAATGATATAAAATAAGTGTATGAAAAATTTATTATTCTTATTTTATTTACACATGCATGTGTAAATAAAATAAGAATACCAATATTTTATACACAAACATATGTCATAAAAAAGATGAAAAAAAAAAAATCATATAAACAACTATAGTCACTTCCTAATTAATTAATCATTATATTAATATAGTCACTTCCTAACTAATTAACCATTATATTAATAGAGGGGACACTATCTTTTGAATTTATAACTAAATAAAACTATTAAAATACTACTTATATCTCATTGGATTTAAATTAGTCTCTGCATAAGGATAATAGGTACTTTGATATAAAATGGTCTCTGCATAAGGATAGTAGGTACTTTGATATATAGTGATGCAGGATAGTAAGGATAGTAGGTACTTTGATATATAGTGATGCGGGATAGTAGGTACTTTGATATAAGTTATAACTAAATAAAATTATTAAAATATTACTTACATTTCATTGGATTTAAAATGGTCTCTGCATAAGGATAGTAGGTACTTTGATATATAGTGATAAATGGTCTCTGCATAAGGATAGTAGGTACTTTGATATAAGTTATAACTAAATAAAACTATTAAAATATTAAAATACTATTTACATCTCATTGGATTTAAAATGGTCTCTGCATAAGGATAGTAGGTATTTTGATATATTTATAGATGAATTATCTTTAAAATACTAAAATACTACTTACATTTCATTGAATTTAAAATGGTCTCTGCATAAGGATAGTAGGTACTTGGATATATTTATAGATGAATTATCTTTAACATATCCTTCCCCTTATAAGGTATGCTCACATCCATGAAAATAAGGTCCTTTTCCTATTTTAAATATCAATTTATCAAATTTGAAGTGGAAAAGGAGACATTTTGCAATCAAAGAAGGTATATGTTTTCATAATGTAGAGAAAGATACTGTAGAGTGAAAGAGAACAAGAAGACTTCTCTCCCTATTATAGATTAATTAGTTTTGGTTGGAGTGAGAGTTTAGGTGTATGTTTCAAAGTTCAACAAGGTCGATATTGAGTATGCTAGCAAAAAGAAGAAGAGAGAACAAGAAGAAAAGATGAATATTAATTACAAAGGAAATTCCAACGTAAGTATTCCATGTTAGAAATAGAGAGTAATATTATAAAGATAACAATCATATGTGAAATGTAATCCACAAATCATGACATTGAAATTAAGATGATGTTAGTATTAGAGTGATGGAGGATGTTATCACATCAACCTCTATGACTTGCACCTCAAAGTCAATTTTCAAATTAACAAAGTTGTTGATGTGGATATCTCATATTTGTAATTCATGTGATATTATTCACAAAATACACACTTGACAATGATGTTAACACACATAATTGAGAATATGAAGATTGTTGTGGAACAAAATCTCAACATAAAAATAAGCATTGCAGAGATATTATATAACATTACATCGATAACAAATATATAAACGAAAAATTACCCACAAAACATGGTACCAAAATTGTTAGTGATGTTAAAGATATCAACTCTGTATTTATATAACAATAAAAAATAAAAAATATATATTAAAATCCATGTATAAAATATTAACATAAAACATATTTTTATTATTACTAGAATATAATAGATGAATATCCCTTCCTTACCCCCAAATTCTTTCTAAAGCCTACCTTATTTGTTTATCTTATGAAAGCATTTGTTTTTTATAAGTTTCAAGGCATTATAATAGTTAGTGAGTGCAATGCTCCGTATTTTAATTAATCTTATATGTGATGGGGAAAATAAATAAATAGTCTTAAAAATAAGTAATATTAATAATAAGGACAATGATAAATAATAATAACATGATGATAATAATAGTAGTAGTTATAATAAAGTAATTAATTTGCTATAAAGAAAGAAAAGGTAAAAGGAGAGAAATTACTCAAATGGAATTTATGGAAAAGTTAAACAAAGAAAATGTTAAAAGTGGCATGATTAAGAGTTAATGGATTGATGACAACTATAACCTATGCACAAAGTTTTTTGCATGGATGGATATGAATAATAACTATTTAATGAATGTGGAGAAAGTAGTGAGATATATATTTTCTTGGGAAATCTTGATAGGGAAGGAATATAAGTTGTCATAGGTAGTTGATTGAGAGCTCAGGGGCTATTAGTTGTGTTGATTGGGAGATTAGTTGGGAGGAGAGTCATACCCCAGACTTGGTTGTAGTTGGATAGAGATCAATAGTTATATGATCACCCATATTGTCAGTAATTTCTCATTAAACTTTCGGGTATGACTCTAATAACTCGTTACCTCAAGTTAATTAAGAAATAAGTAATGAAATGATAACTACTTTGAATAGGACTTGTTGTTTGACATCCTATCTTTTATGAGCAATATTCAATAAATATACTATTTTCTTCTCAACCTAGTTTGACATTTGTATTCTTGTGCCAAAAATATTTCCTATTTTTGTTTCCAAGACGAAATTTTATTCCTTTTGAGACAAGGATTCCACAAACTATATCAAGTTGAGCTACCTTCAAACCAACCAAACTCTTGTTTTTAATAGCCATTGCTAACCAAATCTCATTTTCTCCATGAATTCTCAATGTTTTTTGTCCCAATGAAAATAAGAGTTGTGTATTTAGATATAAATCYTCTACTTCATATAGAAATTTTCAAGTATGGACAAATTCTCTCCATCTAGTTGGTTGAATTTGACCTATATGCCCCTTAATATGATTTGATTTCACCTTGATATGATCAATTTTTTCCTTCTGTACCTTGTTCATATTTGATATCCTTTGGAACTCTTGATAACATTGTTCTCTTCAACCTTTAAAAAAAAATACAAAATTCTTATGCTTTCTATAAATCCTTTGTGATTCAATGTATGTTTGTGACATGAATTCCATATTCTTCTAACAAGATACTCAAAAGAGGCAAATTTAAGCTCCATCAATCATACATAGGGGGTCAATATTCGACGAAATATTACAACGATAAGGATCAAATTGACCATATTGTCTAAAATTACTAAATAATTATTAAAATTTTGATCATTTTTTTTGGGCTCCCCGACATTCGTCGTATGTATGACGATGTTCTCGCGCCATCGTTAATACAAAGAACTTTCCTCAGAAGTGTGGTGCACCTCAAATACACACGTGGAAAGGCCAAATACCCATCTGAAAGAATTAACAATCGTTGACTTGGTCAACTTTTACATGGTCAATGTTCATCAGAAGTTTGACAACTTTAAGAGGTTTCGACAATTTTGTTGTAGGTGCGACGTTTGTAAAATATTTTTCTGGTCATTGTTTGACGCATGAAATAGTCTTTTTTATATCAGCCACCACATAAAATTCTTGACATACATTGCTCATATTTTATAGTTTGAATATTTTTATAATTTTTTAATATTTCTTTGTCTCCTTTTAAATACCCACATTGGATCCCTAACCCTTAGACCCTCTTTTATTTGGGGACACAAATTGTTTTCTACGAAATAAGTATGAACATGTTTACTCAATTCGATTTAATGACTATATAATTTGTCCTGGCCTAGTTCTCTTTTATTGATTGATTTCCTTACTTTCTTATAGTGAAGCTTTGAAGCTTATGTGGTAAAATTGTATGGTATGATTTCTTGAGTAATTGTTAACTACTCTTACAAACCTTTAACAAATCTATGACGATGATGGCTTAATTCACTAGTACATATGGGGTCAATATTGGATGACATTTTTACCATAAGAATATATTCGTATATTGTACTTATATTGCTTCAGTGGATTTTATTGTAATAGGAAATTACAATGCCATATAATTAAATTACTCAAGAACAGAAAAGGAGGCTTTCTAGGTTAAGGGCGGAATTGGAGGAAAAGGATGACGGGAAATGTTATTTCCCTTATGGTCGATGCAAGGGATTTAATAGAAGAAGACTTTTAAGAAAAACAGTTGAAAAACATTGTAGGGAGTATGGGATCTCTGAAGAAAGGTATGAATATTTTCCCATGGTAAGTTATTCATTATATGTCTTTGTATCGAGTGTATTTATGAATTTTTCTTTTGTTTTAAAATTTTGTTATATACACTGATTTTATTGATTGTTTGTAATTATAAATGTGAATCCACCTAGGTGTGTGATGTTGGATAATGTGCCTATTAGTAGTAGAAATACTATAGTACAAGCTAAGGAATATGGTATGGATATACAAGATCATCCTATGGAAGAATATGAAACCAATAATAGAATTGAGGATGATGGGACAAATAGATTGATCCAGGAAATATTTTCTCCTATAAATGAGGACAACTTTGATGATATTCATGATGTACCTATACTTGATAATGCACAACAACCCCATTTATGAAGGGTCAAGAGAAAATATTCTCTCTTCTATAATGTTGTTGGTGAACTTGAAGGTATTGAATGGTCTGTCAAACAATTATCTCACACAGATCCTAAGGTATGTAATATAGTTCATCACATATACGTAAAGGTCAACTTTGTTTCCCTCTATTTTTAGTGTCAATTAATGTGTAAATTAAGGATACAATATTTATGATTACTATTATTTACATTAACTAGTTATTTTTTATGTTGTAGATTGTTAGGTAAAAAAAATTTACCACTGTCAAATAATTTACCTCGCACATACCAAGAGTTGTCTTCCATTATGAAAGATATTGGAATGGAGTATCATGCTATTGATGCATGTACTAATTATCATATTATATATTATGGAAAATATGCATCAGAAATGAAATGCCCACAATGTAAAATCAATAGATATTGAACCAATCAAGTAACAAAAAAGGTGCATTGTAAGGTTCTTCGTCATATTCCCATAATTCCATGTTTGTAGTGATTATTCAGGTGCCAAAGCATAACATAGTTTATGGATTACCATGCATGACACATAAGTGAAGATGATGGTCTTTGAATGCGTGTAGATGGTTCTACATTTAGGAACATCGAAGAAAGATAGGCGATTTTTAAAGAAGAACCTCGTAATGTTAGGATTTCATTGGAAGTTGGTGGTGTCAATCCATTTGGTGAGCTCAAGTTTATTCACTCAATGTGGATTATGTTTTTTATAAACAATAACCTTCCTACTTGGATGTCAATAAAGAGGGAGAAAACAATGTTGGCAATGATTGTCCCAGGTATTTTTTTACAATATTTGTTTGAACGTAGCATTTTGTTTTTCTTATTCGTTGCATAATTTCTTATATATATATATATACAAGGTAGTAATTATGTGTATTTTCAACCAATTAGGTAAGTACTAAGAGAAAGATATGAATGTATATATTGAGCCTCTTTTCAATGATCTACTAAAGTTATGGGATGGCATCATTGTGTTCAACATCTCTACACCAATAGGGAAAACACAATTTCAATTCCATGGAATACTTATATGGAAAATTCATGATGCCCCAGGGCTAACACATTTTTGTGGTATGTATCATACTAATACACTATAATAGTATATAATTTTATGAAAATATCATGCAATTTTCTTAAATAATTCCTTGTTAAATAACTAATACTGACATCAATCCATATCTTGCAAGTCTTCAAACAAAGGGTAAATTTGCATGTCTAGTTTGTGGTCCTAGGATGAAATCTCACCGTTCAAGAAGTTTATTGAATGAGGTGTTTGATGATTATAGGTGCTTCATCCCTAAGAACCATAGGTATCG
>JASDQU010099785.1:329285-342181 GCA_032191745.1 Picea mariana | reverse complement strand
ACTTGGCTAGTCTAGGAAACACTGCTAATGTGTGTGTAGGATCAAAGGTTTATAGCATATAAATGATCATACAAATAATAAATGCGACAAAGGATAGCAAAGTTTGTATTATGATATCTCTATGGATTACAAAATGGCCTAATGCGGCTGAATAAACTGACAATACTCGACTAGATCAATAGACAAAGGATCTTAGCCGGAATACAAATAAGCAATTGTCGCTGAATAAAATAACAACACTCGGCTAGATCAAAAGACAAAAGGATCTTAGTCGGAATAAAAATAAGTAACTAAAAGATAATACCCGGAATATGGGAGCACTGTGGAATCAATGAAGAATGATGGAAGACCTGGATAATCTTCCCGGTGACTAGGGTGTATCTTTCAACACCGAAATCATCCAACTGGTTTTTTCCTCCTGGAATACATTGAACTATCTCCCCCAAGATGCGTCTCTTCTCCTCAATGACAAGTCATAATCTGCATAATAATGAATTAGGTCGCTAACCCTTCCTTTATAGCTTTCCAAAACCCTAAATCATGCTGAAACCCTAATTCGATGTTGATTTCCAAAACCCTAAATCATGTTGAAACCCTAATTCACTGTTGACTTCCAAAACCCTAAATTACTGCTGAAACCCTAATTCACTGTTGACTTCTATTTTTAGCTCATAATGACTTAAAAGCACTTTTAACCCTTTTTAGCTCAATGTCACTTTCCGAATATAACACCTATGACTGGAGTGACCTCTAGTAACCATGTTTACCCCTCTTTGGCCCTAGCTATAGTCTAATGGGGCGGTTTAGACCATTAAGCCTCCTCTTCTGGAGCTCCTATTTGGAAAGGGACATTATACACTCAATGACAATTTTGGAATCCCCAAGTAATTGAAGGGTTTCTATGTAGATTCTAGAGGCTAAGTAAAGTGTGGCCCAGGCACCCAAAAGTTTTGTCTTGGTATTAGTGCCCGAGCCACAATTGAAAGTCCATTTGTAGAAGGTGTTATGTGTGATTTTAATTAATCCTCCAACTCCACTCTATGACCCATTTGAGAGCGCTGCTCCATCAAACTATGTTGTAGAGATGTCTTCAAGATCATGGACCTTCAATGTGCGATGAAGTCTTGGCTTGGTAGCGAGTGTATCGTTCCAAGATTTGAAGATTCCAAGTGCTTTGTAAGCTACAACACTTGTAGATGGAGTCCCATTATAAAAAATGGTGTTATTTCTTTCAAGCCAAATCGTCCAGCAAATTATAGATGGAAGATGCATGTGTTTGTGCTCTTTTTGCACCCAAGTTTCAACACAGTCCTAGAGAGAAATCCCATCCTAGATGGAAAGAAAATTTAACGCCAAAGCAATTTTGTGCCAAACCTATCTAGTGAAGAGACACCTGATAAACAGATGGTTTGTTGTTTACGAATCTAGACGACATAGGTGGCAATAGCTTGGACCGGGCCATCCTTTTTTTAGGAGAACGTCTTATTGCTACCTTCACCTATTTCAGTATCTAAAATTAATTACATAATCAATAAACTTTGTTATAAATACCATCTACATTTAAACTATTATTTTATTTAACACTAAATAAATAATATTATATATAATTAAAATCTACTCACTTTTCTTTACTTACATTCAAAATATCTATACAACAAATCCTAATTGATTCTAATTAATAACCTAAACCATAGCAGAGTTATCACACCATCACAATAAAGTAAGTTTCACAATATAGTTCTACGTATCCAAACTTGACTTGCATCGTGACGTGAATACCAATCTCTCGCCCTGGTGTTAAGTGGATCTCTGTATCCAAACTTTACTTGTATCTTGACGTGAATACCAATGTCTCGCCATTATTATTATTATTATTATTATTATTATTATTATTGATTAACAAATAAATAGTTGTGCTTCATTTATCTGGTGTTAATATTTTAATTTCTGTTAATCACTTACGTGACAATTAGTTAGCTATCAAAGTAATTTTTAAATATGATTAGGTAAATGTAAAAAAGTAAACACATAAAGGGATGTCTTTATAATAGCTAGGAAGTTAATGATTGAAATCACAGCCATTTATTTTGAGTGACTACTAAAAATATTCCAGCCATATTTAATCATGTTCATAGAAAACTTATTAAGCACTAAACCCCTATTAAATCTGCCCACTGTCAATAGGTGTACGCCTTTTGGCTTAATAATAAATATTATAAAATGTGAAATATTTAATTTAATTTTTTTTTAAATGTTATTTTGCATTTAGTTTGTTCAACTTAACCAAAAGGAAATTTAGATTAATTCCAAAATTATATAGCTGTTTACATGTTTTTTTCCATATATCTTATGAGTCTATATCAAATTTTTTGAATTCAAATTTTGTGAGGGTATAATTATTTGTGTTAATTTTTCTCATTTAAAATGACAAAAATTTTAAAAGAAACTGATTTCTTTTAAGACTATAAAACTAGGGCATTTGTTAATATATTGTTCACATTTTACCCTAAACATTATTATTATCATCAATAATTATAGAGTATCAACTGTCATCTCCATTTCTAAATTTATTTAGCAAAAACAAAATAAATAAATCTTTAAATTCTCAATAATAAATAAATATTCTTAACAATTATTACTGTCAATAATTAAAAAAAAACAAAGTTTCCAAATTATTGATAATTCAATTCTTCGTAACAAGAAGACATTCATTAAATAAATAATAATAAAAAAACGTTAGTGACAGACAAGAGCGTCCAACTCATTTGGGATCAGAAATAGCTAGGCAATTCGTCTAGCGTGAATGGGGCAATTCAAAGGTCAAGGATTGGATCAATTAACCGAAATTGACAAAGCATTTAAACATGTTAAATTGAGTCATTCGTTTGACCGGCTTCAGCTCGGAATTTGCTGGAGAAGCCTGTCCTCTTGATCAGCGGTAGCAGCACACCCATTAACGCCTACACCAGACTGATCCATATGGACGTCAGGGAGAGGAGCTTCACCTTCCAGTATTTGACACACTTGCCGTATCCCCAGCCTCTTCTCTGGTTCTGAACTGGAGCACAACAGCCCCAGTTTCAACACCTTCTCCATCTCGCCCGCTTCGTATTCATTCCCCAGCTCTGAATCTGCCGCGTCCAGCAGCCCGCCATGGGCGTACAGCTCCCACACTCATTCGACCAAATACTGTCGTTCGGCTTTGACGTCCACGGGTTTCCTCCCGCATGCCACCTCCAAGAGGAGAACGCCGAAGCTGAACACGTCCGAGCTCGGCGTAGCCTTCCCCGTCCGCGTCAGCTCCGGCGCTATGTACCCCACCGTTCCCATAACGCAAGTCGTCTCTGGGCAGTAAATAATGGTGAGGAAGCACAGCCACAAGTTACTTGTGGTTGGTGAACGTCGAAATAATCGAATTCTAGGTAGTAAATAATGGCAGAATCCTGTGCATTAAATAATTGACGTGGTAAGACCCTCCAAGCAGGAAAATTTCGCCCAGTAAATAATAATTAGAGTAAAAATAGTGGCTGGTAAACTTGAGCTTTTTAGAAAATGAAACTTTAATCACTCAGAGGTGGTAATCAGCTAGCCATAAACATGTAAACGGATGTCTTTATAATAGTGAGGAAGTTAGTGGTTGAAATCACAACCATTAATTTATTGAAACAACTAAAAATATTCCAACAATATTTAATCTTGTACATACAAAACTGATTAAGTATTAAAAACATATTAAATGTACACATTGTCAATAAGTATACAGCTTTTGGAGTAATTAACAAAGCATTCTACATATTTTTCGGTGAAAAGTTTAAAGATGTTAAATTGAATCCATTTGACAGGCTTCCGCTTGAATTGAATCCATTTCACAGGCTTCCGCTCGGAATTTCGTGGAGATCCATAACATACAACCTAAACGAAGAATCAGACGAATCTATATGGACGTCAGGGAGAGGAGCTTCACCTTCCAGTATTTGACACACTTGCCGTATCTCCAGCCTCTTCTCTGGTTCTGAACTGGAGCACAACAATCCCAGTTTCAACACCTTCTCCATTTCGTCCAAGTCGTATTCGTTCCCCAGCTTCGGATCTGCCGCCTCTAGCAGACTCCCTTGGGCGTACAGCTCCCACACCCACTCCACTAATAACATTGGCTCGGCGTCCGTGGTTAGGTCCACGGGCTTCCTCCCGCACGCCACTTCCAACAGCAGAACGCCAAAGCTGAAAACGTCTGAGCTCGGCGTAGCCTTCCCTGTCCGTGTGAGCTCCGGCGCTATGTACCCCAGCGTTCCCATAACAAGAGTCGTCCCCGGGTTCTCGCTGTGTTCATACAGCCGGGCGAGGCCGAAGTCTCCGAGCCGGCCGTTGAGATCCGAATCCAGCAGCACGTTGCTAGACTTGATGTCTCTGTGAATGACCTTCTTCTCCCATCCCTCGTGCAGATACACCAGCCCTGCCGCTACGCCGTTGAGGATCGCGTATCGCCGAGCCCACGGCAGGACCGTAGTCGGCTTCCCGAATATGAGTTTATCCAGGCTGCCATTCGGCATGTAGTCGTAAACGATGAATAACCGCTTTTGCCTCCTGCACCAGCCCCGGAGCTGTACCAGGTTCCGGTGCTGCAAGCGCCCCATGGTCGAGATCTCTGCCACAAATCCCTTTATTCCCTCAGTGAACTCCTTCGTTATGCATTTCACTGCAACTTCTTGGCCGCTGCCAGGGAGAACGCCCCTGTAAACCTTGCCGAAACCCCCCTCGCCCAAAACGTTTTCGTCCCTGAATCCGCTCGTGGCGATGTTGAGTTCCCTGTAAGCGAATCTGTGGGGCCAGAACTCCTGCTCCCATTCTTCGATCTTTTCTCTGTATTTCGCTCTTTTGAGAAACACGGCCGCAACCGCCAGCGAGAGGAGAACCAGAGCGGCCACTGTAACGCCGGCTATGAATCCCCCTCTCGGACGTTTGGTAACCGAAGGGAGATGCGAGATATCGAGGGGGAGAGCTGTACCTTCGGTAGTGAAGCTCCACGCGAGAACGTGATGGTATTCGAGGAAATTCCAATTAGCCGCTGAAAAGCCAACGAACATCTTCTCCTGCAGAACGCTCTGTAGATCGATTTTCCGAGATATAAGGGGCTTCTGCGGTCTAGGCAAGCCGGCAAACGTTATGCTAACATTGAGCGTGCTTTGAAGATGGTCGTAATCTATCCAGGCCTGCATGTTCCGTCCACTATTGAGGCGGAGTCCATTGAATTTTTCCCCATTCCAATAGCCAGCAGGTTCGGTCTTCACAGAGAAGAGGCTGTTGATGTCCACTCCCACGTGGTTGTCGTCGGGGTCATCGAATTCCATATTCCTGTTCGTATCGAACTCCACTGCGAACAAGTGATTGTATTCCTGTCCGTTGCTGGTGAGGTTAAGCAGGCCCAGATAGTCGGCCGGCAGAGCGCCCATGGGAGATGTATAGGGCGTGAGGCCATTCCCTCCCCGCCTGCGTCGGAATGGGGACGAACCATGCTGAAAACGAATGTAGTGCTGAAGGAGGAAAGCGTCTCGTTGCTTTTCATCTGCAGAGGAATCGAATACAGCGCCCGGCCGAGCATAAAGCGCGTGTCATTTGTGAGGGCGAGGATGGACTGGGAGCGGATGAGTGAAGCACCTGCCTCCAAGATCAAATTGGTTCCATTGAAGCCGTCAAAGACAAAAGTGGTCGGCAAAACTGGCATGACCAGGGAGAAGAAGGCCAGAACAGCGAGGCTGCCGACACATGATGTTAGAAAAACAGGAGAGACATAATTTCTTCTCCAAGAATCCATCTATTATGTTTGTTACACATATTATGAGCAGGCCATTTATGAAGAAGCTGTTTATATATTATTGTCAAGTTCACTGGAGCAACCTTACATATATACCATGGACACACCGTAAGACATAATCATCTCATCTGACGCCCGTTATTTCTGGGGGCACACTGTTAACGCATAATGTTATTGACTTATGGAGAAAGTGGACCACTGAATTTTTCTCGTATTCGTGAAAGCCCACCGAACACTTTGGAAAAAAATTCCAACACGTTAACATTCAACAACGATATTCAATAGTTGAATAGTCGTAAGACTTAAATGATATGTATGACTCCATAGAAAATGGAATTCGTGAATAACTATCTCAATTAATTAACACTAACAACTCTATTTAATAATTTTAGAATGATTAGTTTTTAATATTAATAGTATAGTATCTTAATAATATTAATTTTAGATTTTAATCCTATATTAATATGAAATTTTAATTTTAATATTAAACATTCATGCATAAGTCTGATTCTGGTTATTATTATAACATACATTTATGAAATTAAAATAAATAAAGTTATTGCTTTAAAAAATTTATATTTTAAATTTTTCTCGGACTTAATGCATCATACACTAAAAAGAACATAGGAATACTTAACAATTTGGTCACTATTAACTTCAAAGTGTGTATAGAACAACATGGTTTTTCAGAGTAACAACATAGGTTTTTAGTACTGAGCAATTTTAGTGATACAACCAAGTTGTCTTTGAGCGTACATTTATATGCACTTAGTTATTACATACTTGGTATAACTTTTCAAGTTCGAGAGTTAGTTGAGTCATTTTGATGATTTTGTGCTTTGGCATGATCATCCTAGGTATAGTTCTAAATTTGGGTTAGTTTTCAATTTGGGTCAATTTTGGTGTCGGCCCAAGTTAGATTAGTTAGCAATAACCACGTTGTTTCCTTGGATTTTCATAGAATTGTTTTTTTTTAACCATGGGGCAATTCATTTTGGATGATTATTATAGTGCTAGTACTTAGTACTTAGTCCATGGAGTAGATTGTTTTCAAGATGCATTTTTTTAATCAATTTTTATTTAGTCAATTTGACCCATTTAAAAAAATTATTATTAAAAATTTTGATTATAAAATTGATGATTTCATCATGTAATATTCATCATAAATTTTGCAATGAAGCCAAGTTTGCTCATAAATTTTGCAATGAACCAAAGTTTGCTCATATTCATGTGGACAACTTCAAGCCTATGAAAGTTACATGTGTTTACTTAATGAAACTAAAGTGCTAGAACTTAAAGGATAAGGATTAAAAGTTGTAGTTTGAATACCCATATGACACGTCCATGGCATAAAGCACTCTAATATATTTTTAATGATATGTTGTATTCCCTATGTCAGTTTTAAGTGACGAAATAACCATTTTTGCAAGTTAACATGCCATTCAACTCATATCACTAAAATATGATTGTTATTGCTTCTGTATTGTAAAACCAATAATTCAATGTATGATCTTTAATATATTTTCATCAATGTATCCTTTTTTATTATTAGTCTGGCTGGAGACTTTAGTAATCGATTTTGCGTCGCCTTATTAGTTTGGCTCGAAAATTAATGAGATTTCATTGTTCTACAGTGTAATAAAATTTATATAATTTAGTTTGATATTTCATTCAATTTAATATATTTAATATAACTTTCAGTTTGTTTTCTTATTTGGCCTCTTCCCGAGGCACGAGAGGACAATATCATCGTTTATCTTGCTTTACAGGCACATATTTAAGTACTGATTTTTCCCAATGAAGTAATGCTAGAATCATTTCTAGCATTACTTATTTACATTAAATGTTTGTGAAGATGCATCTCCTAACCCATTTGCTATTTCTCTTTGATCTACTGCTGCCACCTAAACCAACATGCAAACCTACACTGCCATGCAAATGTGTTGCTTCTTTGTCCTATACAAAAACACCTGGTCTGTTTGTGAAGCAGGTTATTACCTAGCCTCTGCTCTGTACGGAGATGCATGTTTTTCCACCGTATTTTGATACTATTGAGAGGACCCATCCCCGCTTGCCAGGACCAGCCTGTGTTGCTCTTGCCAAGACATAGGACTGGCATGTGCTTCTCTTGCCAAGACCTGTCTCTGCGACACCTAGACGGACGGAACAAGTACTCGAAGAGAAAGGTGTTGAAAGACTCTCCCACAAAGTTATGGGAACTTAGATTTAGCGATTTCATTAGAAAATCCTTTTAGCCATATCAGAGTAGTCCAGTAATGGTCGGGAACTAACCTGATTGGAGAACCACAACGAATACATAATTGCATGCCTTCACCTCTCTCACAGGAGGCCAACACAACGAATCTTCTACCGCTTAAACAATATAAAGATAAGGTGGAGAACCATCAGAGACAGACCAATCTTGTCCATCAATAGCGCGTGCAGGAGCTCATGCAACCATAGAACAGAAATTAGCTTTCTTTATAATTCACTAGACATATAAATTCCATGATCTCTTCAACAGTGAATCAAGATACCTAGAATATGCATGAAGACCCTGGGCCCGTAGGATATTGCTCCTTGTTGGTTTAATATATATTGGCGAATCTCGTCTGAATATGTTTGTTTCCTGTCGATCTAGAAATAGATCTATATTTTTGGAATACGCTATTGTTTCAGTATATAGTGTTGCTTACTCTGCTGCTTTCTTTGTGAAGCACCTATTAATTCAATATCTTTAGCAGTGTGTTTGGATACGTTTTTTTGGATTGACCGGAAAAACCTCTATGATCCTTGCTTTTTGGGTCATGAACGTCGCTACGCATCTCCCCGCTGCCTAAGCTTCTACTGTCTGCCACCTGCCTGATTAGATGGATGGAAGGATCAATAGGCCTATTCTTTAAGCATGGCTCTATAGATTTCAGAAATAGATGTACCCTACGGGGTGTATCCGAAAGATGAAGTCAGTCATAAGGAAGCTAGGCTAACACGTCTAATAACGACATGGATTACCATGGTATAGTTCTGAGGGTGTCATCTACAGATACACTGATGCATGCTTTCAAGGAATTTTATTCTACATTTTTTTTTTGGTATTTCTCCTAATTTATTTAGGATACCTTTGCATTTATCCTAATTTATTTATAATACTTACATGACTAATTTGTTTTTGTTTCAGGAAGGTTGTTTTACATAACATTTTTCTTTTCCTAGCCTGATGATTTCATTGTTGGTGGCAACCTTACTATGCCAATCCTTACTCCCAGAAGGATGACAAACGCTATACAACTCCATGAAATGCTTTGAATTCATGTTTCCAGATTATTTTCCTTGATATTTCTTGTTATTCTTTTCTTGTTTCCTTTGTACTGTATTTTCTTCTCCAATTTTGCAAACTGAGCATTAGCTTCTAGGATATCTGGTAACTGAAACATATCTGAGATAACATTAACATGAACCTCATATGAACATAGATTTGAATATATATGTTGGGACATTATAGAGCAAGGCATCTCTGGTGTCGTATGACGGGAATCAAATGGTTGATCGCTGCTTCCTGAGAACCTTCTAACAGATCTTCCCTGGGATCAATGATGTCTTCCTTATAGCCCATAGTTTCATATCTAACTAAGAAGGGAGTGGTTGAATAAATTTATCATGCATTGGAATACTTTTTAGGGCATTGAATCACATACTTCACGTTATGCTTCAGAGAAATATCTTCACCCCCATACATCACATTACAATTCACACCATGTGCTCCTCTAGAGATTTCATCTTCATTGAAACCAAAATAATCACCCTCATCCTTAAATAATTCCATCTCTTAAGAAGTGCTGAAATTATAATTGAGCTTTTCTCTTGATTACGTCCCGGCCTTCACGAAAACATCGAAAACTTAACTTGTTGGCATTTGAAAGGGAATAAATAAACTTCTTCTAGATATAATATGGATAATGACAAGTTAAAAAGGTCTCTATATTTGTCCTTTGATCCGTGTTCATTTATAAATTCAAGTGGAAACTAGTATGAAATAGCTTACACCAGCTACTTCTTTAGATAACAAGATGGATAGACAGACTATCTAGCTTCCCATTGAAGCTTAAGCTACAACACCACAAATTTTAAGCCAAGAGTTGTTATAGGAAATCATATGATTGAAAACAAAGCTTGCAAGATGTGTCAATTTGTAGAGCAGCAGGATATCCCTTTCCATATCTTTGAACTATTGCTGCTACTATGCTTCTCAATGGAGGCGGTCATTCGCACCACCTGGGAAAAGTAACGCAACAACCTTCTTGTGGTTTATAACCCCAAACAAAACCCTTTCCATCGCACTTTGCTGAGAATATCTACTAAACCTTGTCAAATATGCCATTAGATCTTTTAATTCATAATGCAGTAAAAAATATAGCAACAACCGGCTCTACTCATCAGCTTCCTTAGGTCATCGATTTTTCATAGGCTCATTTGTTGGCTTGAAATTGTAATTTACAGCTTTCTTTTCACAGAGATCTGCACAGTTTTATTTTCACAAAGATCTGCACAGGATGTTTAACATCAATGGCTATCACTACAAATGGTACATTACTTCAGGGTTCGAGTTGCAGGCCACAACCCTTTGAGGATGAAGGTAAATGCTACATGACACCTGGAGCAACCAATGACAACAAATGGAAATATAGTGACACATTGCATCCTCTATCGCACATCAAGCCATGATGACTCACACCTCAAGAGTTTTATTATATTACCAAGAGTTTTATTATATTAACACCTGGAAAATGCTTAATATAAATACACTACTACGCATAAGGTGTAAATTCAAATCACTGTTTTCATACTTCAAAAATAAAAAATAGCAAAAAGGTCGAACGGATCTTCTGACTTCAAACTCTTTTCAAATTCTGTTTTTCAAATCCCTTGGTATATAAATTCTGTCAACATATGGATTAACTATAAAAGAAAAATAATGTGGTAAACTGATTGCATTGCATGGAATCCAGATGTGCATATATTTTTTGCCTGATCTTTGGATGTTGCACATGTGGTCGTAGCCCTAGCTTGAGGGTTGGTGCTATTCGAGTACTATTAGAAGGTGAGGTAGGTGATCCTTGAGGGTTGGTGTTATTTGAGTACTATTAGAAGGTGAGGTAGGTGATCCTATAGATGAAAGATGAATTCTTGATGTTTCAGAAGATGTCACTTTTTGGTTTAGTGTAATGAAATGTAAATGCAATCACATTTATAAAGTTATTTTTTAATTTTATTATAAAATGACATTTATTGGACAACATACAAACTAGATAAATAACGTTAGCTTTGTGTTTCTGTATTCTGGCGGAATAACTCGATCAATAAATAAATCTCATCAATGGAACAACCTCGAGGTGCATATCAACCTAGGTTTATATGTGTATGGGATATTGTCCATAGTCAATGAACCTAGTCCACCGTCGATATTCAATGCACCTTTAAATTGGCACACAGAGTTCCCATTCCCTTGGAATTATTGATGAGTAGCTAAAGTGATATTGACTTTACTACTCAATCAAATTGGAATCTTATTTGATATCTATGTTGTGATGGGAAGATGGATTTAGATTCAAGAAACCTGAAAAAACAAATTTCTTATTATTTTTCAAGCATAAATCAACTTCATGTTAAAAGAAGATAAAAGTGGGTTTTATTGTAATGACTTGAATTGTAGGTTAGTAGGACCACCATTACTATCATATCATGTACCACATATTTACTTCTTTATCAATAAAAACATTCATACACGTTTCAGGGAAATATTGCCATCGCCTTCGTGTAATCCATTCCTAATCTGCAGAATGAGCAATTGGACCAGCTACAATTGTCGTTGTTGTTGGGAAAATAATTAGGCATTATATAAAAGCTAATTAAATCACTTTTTCTTGGTTAGAATTCTGTGATCGATGCATTTGTGGTTTTGAACAAAACAAATTGAGCTTTTTCTTGGTTAGAATTTGGTGATAGATAGATTTGCACTTATTGAGCAATACATTTTTGATTTGCAATTTCCAACATTTGGAAAGGTTCAAAGGCTCTTACAACCCCACAGATGAAACCATTAAAACCTCATGGTGCAGAAATTGTTGAATATGCCAATCAATTTCCTAAATTTGGTGGATATGGGCAGATTTCATGGATCCTATTTTGTAGTAGTTTTTTCAACTAAATCTACCAATTTGGTATGTACGCACTAAATTAGATAAACAGTTTTGTAACCAAATGAAGTTTGTTCCATATTTATGTAAGCCCATATAGAGGCATGGTCGAATGAGAGGAGGAGGTGGATTTGAGTGTAAGGTCGAATGGTTGTTTGTACCATTTGGAAGCCTGAACTTGATGGATGTTGTATTCATATCCCTTGAACAATAATCAAAGACTGATTATCATTGCCCCGTGGAGGTTTCCCTTACAAGAAGGGTTTTACCATGTAAAGCTTTATGTTATATTTGTGTGAATGTGAATGCTATTATTTTTCTCTTTTCAGCTTAATTGAATACTTGTTGATTCTGCATTTAACAAGTCTAACAAATGGTATCATAGCTCAAATGAGTTGTGTTCGTGGGCGAGATCTATCACTGAGGAAACTCGTTTCATGAGCAGATGACAAAGTTTTTTGCATGGTCGTGGGTGATCTCTGTTGGAGGGAGCAACTGTTGTTGGTAAAGTTTTTTGTTCGGTCGGGGTTATTCATTACACAGGAGCGACCATTTTTTGTCCCGTTGTGAATTCTCATAATTCTTCCTTATAGAGGTGATGGTCAATCTTAGTAAAGGGTGTGTTGATATTAGTTCATTGTTGGTCGCTCTGCCTTAAGGGAGCGTCGTTGTTTTACTTCATCGCTGGGTTATCTACCTTCAGGAAGTGTCTATTTGATCTCTTGGTATAGGGAGCGCTACTTCCAAATCAGGGTTGGTGTAATGTCCCCCACCTCTTAGAGAGGTGATGAGGAGACTCAGTGGCCTGGGCACCCCCACTAGGTCATAGTCTCACACTGAGGGGGGGAAAGTCAAGAAGTTAAAAGTTATATTTTTAAGTTGACTTAAGA